>JALIZH010022216.1:0-41594 GCA_030522465.1 Rhipicephalus appendiculatus | reverse complement strand
AAAAGTAGGAGCGTGTACACCCTCGATGTGTACACCCTCGATGTATGCGCACTCAGAATACCCTTTTGGATGACGAATTGGGCAGAGGCGGCGTGCCTCAACGCACGGAATAAAATCCGGTGTTGAAAAAACCCGGCGCAAAAAAAAAAAGAAAAACGAAAGAAAAAAACGCGACGCTCCTCAAGCGGCTGCTCTGAAAGGGACGAAGCGACAAAAAATGCCCTTCGACCTTCGAACGGCGGCGATAAAGAGAGGAACCATCGCACGCATGCGCGCGCGGAGGGGCAAAAGGAAAGCAAGAAGAAAGAAACGCGAGAAGAGAGTCGCGCGAAACGCGAGATGTTCCCAAATGACAGCGGATACTACCGCAGGCTGGCCCCAGCGCCGTGCGTGAGATAGCAAGCGAAGCCGTCATGGGATAACGTCGGTTTAGCGAAGCCGTCATGGGATAACGTCGGTTTTGTGAAGGACGCCTTTCAACTACCCTGCTATGCGTCGATCATGTGTGCACATTTCATGCCGGCAGCAATCGTGTGTTCTCGTCGCGGGACGTGAAATGTGTGGTTTGACGACAGTGCAACATGCACTGCGTGTGAAATGGTGTGGCAATGGCCCGGTGACTCAAGCGAGCAGCAGCTGATGGGCGCGCCGCGTTCGCGGCACATTCAGGAACACAAATGGTACGTAAAATTGGGGGACGCTTAAGCTTCGCCTTTAAGAGTTGAACGCGATAGCGATATCCCGTCCCTAGTGCGTACTTCAATCACTTAGTGCATACTATGTAATGGGTAGTATGCTTTTAACCAGGAGCAATTATGCGCGGCAAATGTGGGAAATGTTTTCGAACTTGCTATGCACCCACTATGGGGGTGTTAAGGGAATACGCGCAGTAAGGTGTGTGCCGTTTGTAATGGGTGGCTGGCTTTAAACTATGGAATAGTTATGATAGTCACATATTGTGACGCCCGATGGCAATGTACGCTTGTACCACAGAATATTCCAGGGATATTACATGTTATATTGCGACGCCTATGTAAAGGACGCTAGCGTTTGCGAAGCATGCAAGTTATTTTCACTGCATTTCCAAGCAGAGGAAGTTATTTTTTTTCAGTATTTCCAAGCAGAGGCATGGCTGTGTGGTAGAACACCTGCTTGCCACGCAGACGACCCGGGTTCGATCCTCACTCGGACCCGAAAATTTTTATTATTTATTTTATTTGCATCTTTCTCGATTTTTCGGTCCCGGACAAGATGATGATTTTTTCGGTCACGGCAAGATGATGATTTTTCGCTCAAAACCAACGACGCCGACGCCGACACCGACGCCGGAATTTCTGCGAAACGAGCTCTTTAACGCTATCGCGTTAATACTTCTGTTTCCTCTGTTTTCGCGACCTTGTCGCTTGGGGAGCAGTAGGTGCTGTTCTGGACATCGCGTCGCGTCAAAAGCGCAATGAAAAGCGAAAAAGAAAGACCATTAAGCTCACATAACAACGATGTGTGATGCGTGTTTCGAAGTGGCTGACCGCTTGGCGTGGCCAGCCAATTCAAGCGAGTGCCCCCTTAAAACTGAATGTTTGTACGACATAATTTCCTTGCTTGCGATAAAGCATGAATGAAGCAGTGCTTCTAGGGAGTATACACTTGAGCAACAACAAAACAAGACAGCTGTTATCACGCTGTCATGTGGTAAAATTTGCATTAAGGCCAGATTTGTTTTCTATTTATTCTGTTCTCATTTCTAGTTTTTAGTTTTAGTTTGAGTTTATTCAACCACGTGACAAGTACACGAAAATACACTGTATGCGTGGTTTGGTGTAAGGGATAAAAGCTGCATTTCACAGCTTGACTGGCCCCTTTACCCAGAGAAAAAAAATCTAAATTACAAAAACTTAAAAGATTACAGGCAGCGGAAAGCGACAATACAAAGAGAAACACACATTCGCAGATTATGAGCAAGTAAGCATACTTTTTGACGCCAATTTTGCATTGCGCACTTTGTCCGTCTCCTATACAAAAAATGATTGCATATCAAGGTGCATTGACATCATAAGCTTGTATACATTGAGCTAGAAAGAATTAGTCATGTTAATGACATATTATGATGGCGATATGATGTGTAAGACATGTGCTTAGTTACAGTGTGTTTGGTGAAGCACATGCATTTATGGTATTTTCACTTCATTAGTCACATATCAGCACTAGAACTTGCCAAGGTTACATGTGCATATTTATAGAATTCAGGAGATGTGTCACTTGTGCAAGGCTAATTTAATCACATTGATAGGTCAGTTGAATCTGTTGAACCTCGTTGTTCAATCACCTTGTTCCTTCGCTCTTGTTATTTTGTTTTACTTTTTGTCACCATAGTGTTTATGATCAGCACACGGTATTCTGACTGCTGATATAATGTCTGACAAGGTAAACAGGCTGGTATGGTACTCTGTCCACGTCTTCTATTGTCGTCATTACAAGTCCACTGTTGACTTTTGCCATGAATCAATAGCAAGTCGCCCAATCTTCAGTCCTAAACAGAACAGCTGTGGTTGATGAAGAAGCTAGTGTTCTATGCGTTGTAAGTGATAATAACTGTTGGTGTGTAACGTCTCAAAACCACCAGACGATTATGAGACGCCGTATGGGAGGGCTTCGGAAAGTTAGACGGCCTGGGGCTCTTTAACGTGCACCTAAAGCTAAGTACGTCGGCCTCAAGCAGTTACGCCTCCATTGAAACGCGTTTAACTGCAAGGTTAATCTTACTAAAATTTGCACCCCTTTACACTATAATGCTAACTTCACTGACAGCTAAAACTACCCGAATGATGGTACACAAGACAAAAGTACACTTCTGCTACTGTTTCGCATTTCTTTACTGTTGTGTACTTTTTGCCCTCTGCACTTTAAGTTAAAAGTTCACAAGAAACTACTTAGCAGCATCTCACTTTTGCATTTGTTTCGTGTTCTGTTTAAAGGTCTGCAATAGTATAGCCAAGTGTGAGTCCTTGCGTAGACATTCATATTTCTGGATATGGAAAGCTTAATGAACTTCTTTTCTGTTATTTTCAGGAAGACATCCCTGGCAAAGCAGCAAGAGTTGCTCGCCCACTTGTTTGTGTACAAGACACTGTATTGTGGGAACACTCCCTTTTCCTCACTCTACACTAACTCAAACATTTCGTACATGTTACAGCACTTCGGCAAATACTCGCACTGATGCAGAGTGTTATGCATGGTACATAATGCAACCTTTCCAATAGCGTGCCCATTTGAAAATTTCACATTGTTTAAAACGACGCTGAGTGGAACAGGCTTTATCCAGCAAACTTAATGCTAAAAGGGTGAGTTGGGTGAGTTGATTTGTATGTAAAGTTAAAAAAGTGCAGATGACGATGTGCCTCTAGCACCTGAAGTGTAATGCGAACCGCAGTAAGATATAGTGCGAAAAAATTACAAGAATAAAGAACCATGCAGTCACAGAATGAGTATGAACATGACTAAAAACGCCATAGACGTGTTAAATTTCTGTTGCTAGTACTGCGTTGTCCTGTTCCCTTCATTTCTATTTCTAGGTGTGTTGTTGTGTTGTTTTCACACTTTAACTATCAACTCAATTCCTGACTGCTTTATAGGCTCTATAGATTCGTGGTCAAATTCTATTCAACCACATGACATAGCAAGCCCTAGGATCCAATATGCCAAGTCACCAGCCACTACTTGTAGGAAATTTTTAATTCATCTTGAAAGGATAGCGCGCACTTACTACGGCGACAGAGGGAGACGAACACGATAACACAAGCGCTAACTTTCAACTAAAAGTTTATTCAAGGAAAAAATGGAAGGAAAGAAACTAACACAAGAGAGTATCACGCATGCGTCACTGCGCAGAAAAGTATAACTAAACTATACGTCACACATCACCTCAACGCCTAACGTCATGGCGAGGTGATAACACATCTGTTGACCCTTGCAAGGCGCTAATCGCTGTAGCCAAGAAAAGACAGCTCCTTATCTGTCAGTGCCAATGACGTCTGGCTCACACATCTATGTCCTTCTTTTTTTGATTTGGAAGGCCTCAGAGATCTCCCTTGTAGTCTTGTCCTTGTGACGGAATAAAAAAGTGTGGTGCCTGTGAAATTCCGTCACAAGGACACAAGGACAAGACTACAAGGTAGATATTTGAGGCCTTCCAAATCAAAAAAAGAACATAGAAGTGTGAGCCAGACGTCATTGGCACTGACAGATAAGGAGCTGTCTTTTCTTGGCCACATCGATTAGCGCCTTGCAAGGGTCAACAGATGTGTTATCACCTCGCCATGACGTTAGGCGTTGAGGTGATGTGTGACGTATACTTTAGTTATACTTTTTCTGCGCAGTGACGCATGCGTGGTACTCTCTGCGTTAGTTTCTTTCCTTCCGTTTTTCCTTCAATAAACTTTTAGTTGAAAGTTAGCGCTTGTGTTGTCGTGTTCGTCTCCCTCTGTCCCCGTAGTAAGTGTGCGCTACCCTTTGAAGATGAATACCTACCAACTCGCCCAGTTTTCTGCTTTGTTGTGTGCAATTTTTAATTTTAGGCATGTGATTGCCTAATTTCAAGTTGAATTTGCAGCCATGGTACTGGTATTAATTTTCAATGTGGTAATTATGCACAAGCCATGAAGTGATGAATTAACGATGAAAAACTTTTTAGGTTGCAGATGACAGTGGCTGGCATGGGAATATTGTAAACATAGCTGTTGTAATTATGTATAATAGAAGTATTAGTGTATCACAGTTGTGTGATAATGGCGACAAATCCCCAAGTACATTTCTAGAAAATTGCGTTCGTTTTCAGATATTTGTGAGTAACTATGTGCAGCCATATATGAATGCAATGTTGTCATTTTGTTGGCATGGCTGAACGCTTTTGCGAATTGTGGTAAGTGGATCTACAATCAACACCACGGGTCTATTTTGAACGTTTCTGCAGAAAACAGAACTGTATGATGATGTGTGACATGTTTTGATGTCATAGGGCAAACTAATTCAATTAAAATCTGGAACGTGCCTCCCTGCATGGTTGCATATTTCTTAAAAGTAATGCTAGCCTTACTGTACTAACTTAGTTGCCTTCACGTGTAGGCTGACACCAAGTTCCTTGTAGATACCATTTATCTGGATTGTACTTACATACAAGCACTGTGAAGTGCACATGTCAGTGTGCATTATGATGAGATTCGCCACACTACTTTCATGTTGCTTTACTGCTGTGAATTATATATAGTGCTTGGGCTGTACACTATACGGTCTTAGTGTTTCGTATGGGTGTAGGTTCTGTGCACGATACAAACAGTGCACAGGCTCCCCCTCTCGTTGCTCTCTGCAAGGAGAAAAGAAATTCGCGGGACGCTCCCCTTCGGCAAAACCACCCGCGCTGGCCATTATCGCCGACGGACGTAACTCGATACGCCGCTTCTGCCCTTCGGTCGCTTCGGCCACATGGCCCGGGCCGCGGCGCTCGCCTGACCGTCTTCAAACCCGCTGCGGTGGTTCGCTTCCCCGACACAAACTCTCGAAGCAATAATTCCGGGAAACCGACCACCGCTTTCTAGCCGCCTCTCCCGACGACCCCCTGTTGCGTCGGCGCCACGGATCCGCGTCCACTGCGACAATCGTAGCTCGAAAACATAGTGAGCAGCAGCCCGCTAACCATTTTGAGAAGCTCACACACTCTGAGACTGACTGAGAGGGTGAAGTGTGGTGGCGGAGAGACGAGAGAAGCTGCGAGGAAGACGGGCCGCGTTCCTCGGCGGTCGGGTTCCGGACCCGAGCCTTGGTGTCCAGCCGAGCCCGGAGCAACCTGCCACGTACTGCCAGGCCATGACGGCGCGTCAGTGACAGGGTCCTTCTTCAAGGCGTCCTGTGCCCGTGGACACGCTGAGCTGTCGGGTTTCGGACCCGAGCTGTAGCGTAGGTGTCTGGCCGGGGCGCGGCTACGAAGTCGTGCCTGCTCTTCGAACAGCAGCCTTGCAAGACTGTTCCGTCCATCCGTCGGCGGGATCCTCTCCGAAACCGGTCACCAGCGACTGACCTTGGTGAGACCAGCGCGCTCGTGCCTCGCTTTTCCGTTCGCCTTAGGAACTGCTCGTTTAGGACAGCGTGAGATATTGGGGTTGAGGATTGTATTGCTATCTTGAGTTTCTGTCAGTGTTTTGTGGGCTCGTTTTCAGTGTGTACATTAACTGTTGTGTTCAAACGGCCTCGTCCTTTCGTGGGTGTCTGTGGCGACGTCCCGGACACCCATTGAATAAAGGAACCTGCACGTTGTCCAAACACACTAATAACGTTACAGGCACATATGTTCGGCCATCTCAGGATACCTTTTGTCACGCTGGTATCCACGAATTTCGGGCGAGTGAAACACTGCTCAAGAGGGCACGCGTTTACAATTTTTCTAGCGGCACGACACGACGAACCGAATAGTCTGAAGCTGAAGTGTTCACCTTGGCCTTCATGACGCCCCTCAGTTTACGTACTGGCCTTGCGAAAGTGCTAACACATGCCGATGCTACGAGAACAAAAAAGTTTGAAGTGTCGCCGACGGGTTAGTAGCCGCTGTGTACATATATAACCCCGTGAAAAACTACGCAAGCTAGTGGTGGCGCTGTGGCGTAATGGATATGGTGTTTGCTTTCAGTGCGTGTGGTCGCGAGTTCGATTCCTGTGTCGTGCACACTTGTATAGAAATGTCTTGTTTGTGCATGAATGCATTGATGCCGATTTTCTAATATGTTCCAGTGATAAGTAGTTGCAAGCAATGCCTCTACAACGATAGTATAGTGCCTGAAATACTTTTTTTACGCGCTCTCTCGGGACGCGTACAAAGAGGGCTTTAAAGGCTCTCAAAAGAAGCAGAAAAACTTCCAATGCGCTCTGTTCAAGCCCCCCGAAATGAGTTAAATAAAAACACCGAAGTTACCTCCTAAAGACTCTGCTAATTCCAGTAGCGTAGTCAGAAATTTTTTTCGGGAGGGATTCAACCATACTTTATGTATGTTCGTGCGTGCGTTTGTATGTGTCCGTGCATATATACGCAAGCAAAACTGAAAAAATTTCGGGAAGGGGGGGGGGTTTGAACCCCCCCAACCCCCCCTGGCTACGCCACTGGCTAATTCCCTCTTTCGACTCCGTTTACTTTGTAAACAAACCTTGTTAAGCCTTCTGCACCGCAAATCGACTGTGTATCTCGAAAACGGAGCTGTTTTATCGGCAGTATACGCCTAGCGAAGCCACATTACTCAAATCTAAATCAAATATCAGCATTATTTGGGAATGAATGAGTTAAATAAGGCAGGCTGACGGCTAGAAAGATTCGAAGTGGACGGCTGTCGCTTCAGCAGGCACCGCCATCTTGCCCTACGTAACCCCCCTAAAACCTCCTTTGGTAGGGGGGTTTTGCAAGTACCTTTAGGATGCAAGTTAAGAGCCGAGCCCAAAACTCCCAAAAAGGCTCGAACCCGTTTGCTGTGTGCAGTAGGGAATTAAACACCAGAAAATCCAAGAGCAGGCTGCACTTTTTCTCTATGAAATGATTATAATGAGAGAAGGAAAGCGTGCCCCAGTCAATTCCAGGCGCATTGAAATCACCAAGAACAATAATTCTGTGCCCGCTATGAGAAGATATCACAAGTTCAATGGAAGACATGTCATGATGAAACGAGGCAGGGGAAATGCTGGGCGGTAAATAGAAACATCCAATCAACAATTTTTCCCGGCGCTCAAGGCTTACTTCTAACCAGATCGATTCTTCGAAAGATTCCAGGTCTTTCCGTCTAACGAATTTCAATGAGTGGTCAATGGCAATCAGCACGCCACCGCCTTTCTGTTTGGTTTCGCTGAAATCTCGGTCACTGCGGAAGATGGCAAAGGTCGGGAAAAAAAAGTCAGATGAGGGAATAATAATAATAATACTAATAATAATAATTAATAATAATAATAATAATAATAATAATAATAATATCGGGTCTTACGTCCCAAAGCCACGATATGATTATGAGAGACGCCACTGTATATAGATAGCGTTGATGAGTTAATAGAGCAGAAAAGAATTCTATCTTGTTCCGCAATGGGCGTTTTGCACTGGCTCGACTTTTGTGCGTGCGCTCGGAAATTGTTCTGACGGCTTTATTAGCGGCGAACAATCAAAACATTTCATGTTACTTCGGCCACACCGCGTATTAAATGCAGAGCATTTTTAGCGAACTTCGGCGACTTTGAGCGTATCTATCTATCTATCTATCTATCTATCTATCTATCTATCTATCTATCTATCTATCTATCTATCTATCTATCTATCTATTTATCTATCTATCTATCTATCTATCTATCTATCTATCTATCTATCTATCTATCTATCTATCTAGCCGCCTACGACTTTGTGCTCTCCTGGCCGTATCGTTAATGGGATTTATACCAAATTTGGTATTGAGTGGCATGACTGTATGACGAACATAAATGGCTGGTCATATCATGAAAATCATGACTAACTTGTCAAGAAAAGTATGATTTACATGCCACGCTCATGGCGCGCTCGCGGCCGTTTCGTTAGCTTGACATACACCAAATGTGGTATTGAGTGGCATGACTGTATGACGAACATAAATGACAAGTGGTAATATGGAAATCATGACATGTCATGAGCGACATGACTTGCATGCCCCGCTCATGGCGTGCTCGCGGCCGTTTCGTTAGCTTGATATACACCAAATTTGGTACTGAGTGACATGTCTGTATAACGAACATAAGTGGCAGGTGGTAACATGAAAAATCTTGGCATGCATGTTCTCTACAATGCCATTTACATGCAACGCTCATGGTGCGCTTGCGTCCAGTTCGCTAGCTTGACATACACCAAAATTGGTATAACGCGACGTGACTGTATGACGATCACAAATGACAGGTCGTAACATATAAAACATGACATGCAAATTATGTAAAGCATGATTTGCTTCTTCCTGGCTGCTTCGCCTTACATCGATGTCCACAGTGCGTGGGATCTTCCGGCTTTTCTTGGTTTGATACACGACTGGTTAGATTACAGTATCGTAGCATTTTTGTGTGCGCGCTACAGCGATGCGCTGTCCGGGACTGCGGTATCGTTCCCGGAATCTTTAAATGAGGGATCAGTTACGTTTTCACTCTCATCGCTTCACACGATAAGACGTGTTCACTTCAAATAAATGTTATCGGTGTTCGGGAGGCTGGAGAAGCAGTGCGACGCCGTGTTTTGCTCAGGAATTTTACGTCCTCTACTCCCGGCAGTGGGGTAGCATGGTGGTGGCTGGTCATAAAACACTTATCACTAGACGGCTGCTCCGCCCACGACGGTTCGACAGCGGTTCCGAGTTTTCACTGCATTCAAACACGAGGATCGGTGGCGAGGGGGGTGTATGGCGGGAGACGAAGGGACCGAAGATGCATACGCGTTCCGGCCTCTTCTGGCCGGTGGCTATCCTTTGTTAGTCGGTCGCGGATACTTCCCCTCGCTTGGGCTTCCGGCATCGGCTGCCGCGCTAGGGTCGCTAGCCGCGCGCCCTTCGGCATTCAGTCGGGAGTCATCGGGAAAAAACGGACTTGGATGCCGAGACAGGATGACGTTCTACGGCAACGCTATAGACCTCGAGAGTTGGTATGGTGGCGCTACTGCTCTCGCCCTCTATCTCGCCCTCTATCGGTGGCCGCTGTTCTCCAAGAACGACAACCGTAGTGTTTTTTTGTCTGTGTGCATAAATGCGCTGTGCTTACTTACATTTACTTGCTTATTTTTTGCTGTCTGAAAGAACTTTCAAACTAGCGCTGTCTAGAGCTGTAGCCGAAGAATCAGCCTGCAGCAACTATTTGTAACGTAGCCATTCAACAAAAAATTGGGGGGACCCTTAAGCTTCGCCTTTAAGAGTTGAACGCGATAGCGATATCCCGTCCCTACTGCGTACTTCAATCACTTAGTGCATACTTAGTAATGGGTAGTATGGTTCAAACCAGGAGAAATTATGCGCGGCAAATGTGGGAAATGTTTTCGAACTTGCTATGCACCCACTACGTGGTGTTAAGGGAATACGCGCAGTAAGGTGTGTGCCGTTTGTAATGGGTGGCTGGCTTTAAACTATGGAATCGTTATGATAGTCACATATTCTGACGCCCGATGGCAATTGCCATATATACGGAGTGGCCAGTGAACGGTTGTGCAGCGCGAGCAGTCGGTTTTTTCAACCAAGAAACTCGCTAGCAGACGCTGCCTGCGCCGGCGTCGCGCGGCGACAGAGGGGGGAGCGTAGGAGAGAGAGGAGGGGACGCGCATGCGCAGTGGGAGTGTGGACGCCGCGGGCAGGGATGTCTAGAGGAGAGAGGGGGAAGCGTAGGACAGGAGAGAGAAAGGGGGAGGCGCATGCGCAGTGGGAGTGCGTACGCCGCGGGCAGGGATGCCTAGAGGAGAGAGGGGAAAGCGTAGGAGGGGAGAGATGAGGGGAGGCGCATGCGCAGTGAGGGTGTGGTTGCCGCGGGGAGGGATGCCTAGAGGAGAGAGAGGGGGGAAATGGAGTTTTTTTATTTATTTATTTTTTGAAAGGGTTTGCGCATGCGCAGTAACGGCTGTCACGCCGCACACCGGATTAAGCTCCGCCATAAGATGCTTCACATCTAAAAGAAAGAGCAGAGAAAACGCAGCTACTTGCGCCGGAAGCAAGCTCCGTTCCTAGAGTCCCTGGAACTATCAGTCCCGTCCCTTGGACACCACACGGGGACGAGTAACCACCTCCCCCCACCACATACACACGCGCACACACATACATTTCAGGCCGTGAGAATGCAAGCGCCCATCAGTTCGTCACTGGTTGTCGTCTGCTAGAAAAGCGCATCACCAGCCTAGGCCGCCAGCCCGGGCGTGAACATGACGACGAGAAGCAACGATCTTGTGTTGTTCTGCGGTTTCCGTAGGATTGAAATTGCATTAACATGTGTTTCAAAAAGAAGTTGCTCGTCACTTCGCGCGAAGTTGCACGCTAGCGGTCAGTGTGCTGTGCGTGATGGAACCTTTGGACATTATTGAGAAACGATGTGGACTACGAAATACGAGTTGAGGTGAGCTTTGGATTTTTTTAATGTTCTACGTGTGCTGCGCCATATCGAACTCTTTTCGTTCTGGAAATGCGTGCCTGATTCCGCAACGGCTACACCTGCTGTCTGTTCTCTTGGATTTTACACCTGCTCGCCGTCCTAACAGGCAAGAAACCACGCGTGAGAGCAGAAAACGAACAAAGTCATTTGCCCCAAGGTCGCCGTTGTCAGCCTGCTATATCCCCATTTATTTGTGACTTTGTAAGTCTGTGTATATATTTAAAATAAATAATAAAAGGTGAAAAAAGCACGAGGGAGCGAGGACACTTATGAACGGAATTCGAGGCGTTGCTAACGCGCCGCACAGCTGCGGTCGAGAGTTGTCAACAAGTTTTCAGGTAGCTGCTTCTCAACGGTGTTTCTGCAGCTGTTCTGGCAGCCATGCACCCAGACGTACGAAAAAGTACCGGACTTCTGCTACATTTACACGTCCTTTCGGAGAGGAGCCATGCTTTTCTGCCGTGAATGTGCGCCCGGGAGCAACAAACGACAATCCTAACTTTTCCGCCACGGCCCTCTGGTGGCGCTGCATGTGTGGTTCGAAGTTGCAGCGCACGAGACCCACAGTGAGAAAGCAGCTGCCGTGTGCATCTTTGGACTTGATTGTTTTAACTTTTGACAAGCCATCCGCAGATGAACGCCGATGTGTTTTGAAAACTCGCAAACTTTCCGCTGGATATTTCTGTTCGGATCGCGTTCAGTAAGTCGTTTCTTTCCTTTATTGCATGTTACTTTCCGTGCTTTTCGGGTGGGAAATATGTGCTCAGTATTTTCTCTAGATCTTTTACTTTGTGAATATCCATGTGCGGGATTTGTTGTGTGCCTTGAAGTTGGTTAGTTAGGTCCTCAGCCTTAGCGAAATTGTCAGCATTTATGTGTGTGGTTCCTTTAGCGTTGTTGTGCGCTAGCTCAGCATCCGTTTTTCATTTTCCCTTCACCACTCGTTTCGCGCAAAGAATTTCAGGATTTATAAGCCTCGTATCCCATTCAGGCGCAACGTCCACATATGTGGACGCGTCTTGTTTTTGCAAGTTCCTCGGACTAGTGGGAAAGAAAGGGCAAGATACATTGTGCATAAGAATAATTGAACCTTCTGCATAGTCAATATGTCTTGACTTGACCCCAATGTGCTGCTTACGACTTCAGCCAATCACTTTTATGAAGGCATTACGATGTTTGACGGCTCACTGGGCTTGCCGCGTTCCAGAACCAACTTCTTAAATATTATTTTTCTTTGCTCAAAATGCACAGAGCCAAAAACGAACTGCGTGTGCATTTTGAGCCTAAGATTACTTTCTTTTAGTGTAAAAATCGTACTTGAGTGGTTCAAGAATGATTAAATATTTAATTATATGCTAATTAGGATTCATTAGCATAGCTCGCAGAAAACAACATATTTCTTCATTTTCTTTCTTGGAATGCAGGCTAATAACGAGTGCCTTAGAATTATGTTGTGCGAAATTCAGGCATTTCCGGACAGTGCATCATAATGCGCGCCTGAAAGGGATATTTTCAATAGTTTCTAAGTTATCGCATTCTTTCAAGCTCTGGCGCAGTCACCGTTTAATAAATATATAGGCCATGTACTTACTGGTAGTTCAAGGCGGATATGAATCATAGTTGTTTCGAATGCCTGTTCAAGCATAGACGTTCATGTATTTCATTTTATACGACACTTCGCTTTTCACTCAATTCCTTTTGAGCCATCGGTGTACTTACAGCGCGAATAAGCCCTAACAGAGATGAATTTTGGCTGTGTGTTTGTGAGTGGTGCCTTTTTGCGATTAGTAATATAAGATCGTTTTTCAAAATAATTAGTGTCGGTTCTATACAGCTGTTAGCTACAAGCAAGCGATCAGTAGAACAAAGCGCGAAATGCAAAATTCTTTTCAAAACTTGCAGTACCTTTACCATATCTACACTGTATACATTCACAATAAGCTACTGTTTACTCTCAGGATTTCTAGGTGATTATTTCTGCTACCTACTTAAATGCAAAAGCGTGGGCAACCCGCATTCATTTACACGCACACAAATCTACCTCATGGTAAACTAGACATTCAGTGGAAAACGTCAGAAAGATATTAGCGTAGCCAGCGAAAAGGCTGGCAAGAACCGGCGTTAAACGCTGGAAAAGAAAGAATGATGGCGCAGCCAACGGAAAAGGCTGGCAAGAAATATTGAAGCTGCCAATATTTATACAATGTTGGCGATACGTGCGACGGACAATGTTGGCTTAAGCCATCTTTACCATTATTGGCGATATGTTGGACGCACAATATTTGCTGCAGCCATCTTTGCAGACATTGGGCATTCACTGGCTTCCAATATTGGACCAATGTGCATTTAGGTGTAGCAAAACCCCCAAATCCAATGTAGGACCAATATTTCTGCCAATGTTTGCCAACCTAGGGCCGAGATTGGTCCAATGCCGGCGTGCCGCCTAGGTAAAATCATGTAGTTTCCTTTCGCAGCAAGTTGTGCAGTGGTTCCAAGATCGAGGCTAAATTTGGCAAAAATTTTCCATAGTAATTAATCAAACCTAAAAAGACCTTCAGCTGAGTCACGTTAGTGGGCCTTGGAGCTTTTCTAATGGCTTCCACTTTTCCCGCTGTTGAGTGCAAACCGTGCTTGTCGATCTCGTGTCCCAAGTATGTGACGCGTTGCTGAAAGAAGCTGCATTTCTTCTCGTTCACTTTTACGCCGTGTTTACTTAGGCGTTGAAGCACTTCCTGCACTCTTTCATAACACTGCTCTTAGTTTTCACCAGCATTGACTACACCATCAATGTAGCACGGGGTTCCCTGCAGATTACGCAGTATAAGGTCCATGACCACCTGGAAAATAGCCGGTGCGCACGCTACGCTATAACGCAAGCGGCGAAATCTAAACAGACCAAAGTGGGTGTTAATAGTGAGTAGTTGTTGCGCTTGCTAGTTTAGTTAAAGTTACAAGTACGCTTTCGCGAGATCTATGATGGAAAACACTGTTCCACCCTGAAGGTTTGCAAATATGTTTTGAGGAAGTGGCAAGGAATACTGATCGACTTTGATTGCTGGGTTTACTGTGACGCGATAGTCGCCCCATAATCTCAGTTCTTCCGTGTTCTTTTTTGGAACAATCACAAGCGGCGTTGCCCATGTACTGTGCCTGACCTTGTATATGACTTCCGCTTTTCCTAGCTTGACTAATTCTTGTTCAGCTCACTCGCGCAAAGCGTATGACACTGACCGCGCTTTCATAAATACAGGGCACACGTCATTCTTCAATTCAATGCTGCATTCGAACCCCTTAATTTTACCAAAACCCGCGTCGAACACTTCGGGAAATTTCTCAGCAAGCAATGCCTCCTTAGCCACAAAATTTACTGAAAATACTTCCTGCCAATTTATTTTGATTTTAGGAAGCCAATCCCTGCCAAACAACGTGGGTATTCTAGTACCCGTCGTTTCTTTCGCTATGACAAGGGGCAGTTCGAAGCACTGGTCTTGGTATTGCACCTTTACATCCATAATGCCAACAGTAGGGACTGTCGTGCCATTGTACGTGGCTAGTTTTACATTTGCTTGTCTGTAAGAGGCATTCGGGAAGTGTTTAACACATTCTGCTTCTGACATTATTGACACCGCTTCGCCCGTGTCAAGTTCCATAGGTATCACTTTATCATTGATGCGAACATTGATAAAAATTGCGGGCATACTTTCTTTGTGGTTCGTGTGACACAGAGATAGCAGTACGTCAGCATTCTCGTTCTTGCATTCTTCGCTCTCGACTCTGTTTACAAGCTTAGATTGGCACATTTTAGCAACATGACCCCGTTTTGTACACCTCTATAACAGGTACTGTTCAGAAATCGGCAACTCACGGGTTTATGCTGTCCTCCGCAACGATGACATTCTTTTCGTTTCTTCTTTCGCTGCCGCCTTTGCCTTTTCCAAGATGGCCTGAGTCAGCGCTTCTCTCGAAAGCGCTTTACTCGGTTGTGCGACTTTCCGTTGCCAGTGGTTGTCTTCAGTTTCTGCAGGTGCTGCTTTGGAATTGGTTTGCAGCATTTCTTTCGTGTTTTGTAAAGCATGATTTGTTCCTTGCTGGCTGCTTCGCATTACATCGATTCCCACAGTGCGTGGGATCTGCCGGCTTTTGCGTTGCTGCTTCCATGGCCATGGCTACGCTGCATGCTCGTTCCCACGTTACTTCATCCTCTGGCATTGCCAATAGCCTGCACCGTAGTCCCTCGGTACGTAGTCAAGGGATGAGCCGGCCCCGCAACGCTTCGGTCAAAAAGACGCCGAATTCGCATCTTGCAGCGAGTTTCTTCAATTCGACGACAAAATCTGCAACAGTCTCATGTGGCTCTTCCTTTCGCAGGTGACAGCGATACCATTCGGTGACCAGGGAGCGCTTGGGCGCGTAATGTTTCTTCAGAACGTCGACAATGTCTGTGAATGACGCCTTAGTTGGTGTTTTAGGCAGCAGCAAGCTCCGGAGCGTCTCGTAGGCCTTCTCACCTATAGCCGTGAGAAAGATTGGGAGCTTCTTGTCTTCCGCGATACTTTGGCCGAGGCAAATACCTCGAAACTTTCCAGGTATACCTCGAAGTTGCCATTATCTTGTTGCCACTCGGGTAACTTCCCGACAGCGGTCGCCATCTCAGTTCGACCTGGTTAGAGTGGGATTCCTAGAGGCCTGTGGCACGGCTAGGTCAGCTAGTATACCCCCCAGGTAATCGACAATTGCGCCACTAGCGCCAATTTGTCCCCTGGTGTTTGGTAGGCCAAACTGTGAAACTAAAAAAACAATAAAAAATTGCTGATGCTGCTATGGCAACGCTTTTGTTGATGAGAGAGAGGAGGAAACGCCGAGCTGCTTGTCGTCTGCTATGCGCTCGACGAGCGCGCGACTGCCTTGTGAGCCGCAAACGGAAAACAACACCGCTTGCATTTTTTCTTTCAGGTTGTGTTCCTGCTGCATATATTGTTTTCGACAGCTTTCGGTTGCTAATTTTCTCGGACTCTCAGGACCACAAAACATTTGTTTGGAAATAATTCTGAGTTGAATGCGCGCGAGCCAGCAAGCCTTGAAGTGTGACAATTTTGTTTGAGCAAGAAAAAGGAGTAGTCGGAAAATGTGGTTTAGTCACTGTTTTTATTAGCAACGTATTGCAAACGATAAAACTCGATACAGGCCACAATAGCACCGAGCTGTGCATCTCGTACAATAAATACAAATGTTGGCATTCTGCATCGGTTACACAAACATAAGAGAATTTCTGACACAATTCATCGTATACAAAATGTAGCTGCAGGAGTCGCAACGTTCATTGGTGGTACACAATACAATTCTCCAGAAACGACGGCTCATAGTAACACGTTCGTGAATATTGAACTGATCATGCAGTGCAGGTGACCATCACATTGAGCCCAGCACTACCAGCTCCTTTTTCTATGAAAGTTGCTAGTCGAAACAACCTTCTATAGCAAGCGAATTTCCTACATAACTCAGACCTCGGTGATGGCAAAGCCAACACTTCAGCGAGTTGGCGGTAAGAACTTGGCCCATGAAAATACATATTCAAGGCCAATTCCTTCACCTCTGGAGACCAGCTCCTTCCCTTCCTCTTGCGACAATGGAGTGCCACTTGGCTACACAAGAGTTTGTATAACTCAGGGCTCACGTGAAGCTTTATCTTCTCGAGTGCTTCCCGTGTAGTAAGTTTTCGGCGGATTTTTATCCTAGCTGACTTCTGATACCTTTGCGCATCATTCTATAGTCGCTTGATGACGGCGGCGGTCTTCGGTGAATACACCTTTCTCTTTGGGCCTCAGTGAGATGGTGTGGAAACTGTAAAGAGAGATGCATACAATATAATTTGTCTCTGGGTCAGCATAGGTAAACAGGGCGAGCACAGCGTCCTCTCTATAAGCATGTGTCAGGTACTTTGGTAAAGGGGATTTCGTTGACGACAGATGAAGACTAAATATCATCGGTCCGTAATATTGATGCGTATAATAAAAGTCTTTGACATAAATAATTCCTCATTTTTGTGAGCGGTTCAGGTACCTCTAAGAATTTTACGCTTAATTAGATAGATAGTTGTGGTTATCAAAACCAGTGTTGATATTAACAGCGCTGAATTATATGGCATCTTACATGAACGGTAGCATGAGATGTTAAGATATCATATCAGATATCATATTTTCATTCATTGTTTCCTCGGACTTCTCTTCATATATTCCACCTATCAACTGTAGAACATGTAATGTCGTTGCAAATCAGTTCTGCGGAATCCCGCAATGTGGCGAAATTATTAAGAAGAAAGAGAGAATAGACAACCACACAAGTGTGGCACGAAGCTGCAACTAAGAAGCTTTCTTTCTGAGAAATCCGTATGGGTTTCCTTTTGGCTGTGTGCCACAATCGGGTGTTTGTCTATGTTCCCTTTTTTCCGTGTAATGTCGTTGTATACAACACTCTAAAAAAAAGTTCAGTAAAAAGGGCGTCTCTTTTTTTCCTACAACAATAATCGTCATCCGGCTTGCTCAAGTTTCCTTTATTGAAAAATCGGCGTTGGCCATCTTCCTATCAAGAATGCTATGTCACGCTGATAGCGCGCGTACCGTTCGTGACCAGGAAGTGCAGGGCGCGCGGCTTTAATGCAAGGAAAGGAACGCAAGATAGATGACGATTATCGTTGTGGGACAAAACGACGCCATTTTTACTCGATGTTTTCTTAGGGTGAACTTTTTCATTTAAATAATTTCCTAATATTCCTTGTTTAAAAAGAAGGACCCACTGTGTTTGGTTAAAAAGATTAAAATGACCAAACATTATTAACACGTAAACAAGAAAGCGTCAGCAAAACGTGTGTTCTTACTTGGTTTTTCCTGGCCGGATGTTTCCTGGCATGGCGCACAATCATCCGAACGGCCACACGTGGAAAGGCCAGATGGTCCAGGCAATGGGGATTCGGGGTGAACCGCTGTCTGGCTGGAATCTGTAAACAGAAATAACGTCGAGCGCAGGGCATTTATATTTGTTCACACAACTATCTATGGTTCGTGGCCACAGCACCGGAATGCACACAAACAACCATTATAACACTTTTTGCTTAGTGCACATTACGGAATCTTAAATTATGCAAACTGTTGCCGCAATACAAAAACAGAATGAAGAAAGAACACACAAGGGCAAGCGCATAATCGCAACTGATATTTATTGAATCAAAGCCACATGAACAAGACGGATACTTATTTGTATTTATGTTTAATAACATGTCAGTTGCGCGTACGCACTTCTTTTGTCTGTTATTTCTTCAATCTGTGGGTGTTGCGTTACCAAGCGATTCCGACATGGAACCCTACCAACTCGCACAAATATTTACACTGCTAAAGTATTTGCGGTTCATGTATGTCCTTCTGAATAAGTGCTAACATCTCTTTTCTTGAAACAAACTCTGCTTGCAGGTTCTTCCTACACAGCACTCTTAGACTCGTTACTTTCTTCTGGTAAATAACTAACCAAAACGAAATCTTGTGACTTCATCTGTTGTCCTGTATTACGCGGCACCCGGAATAAAGCAGCCCTCCGGGCTCGCCCGCTGAAGGCATCCAAGTAGAAAAAATTAAGTAATGCTCGTAGTATGCAAGAAAAAAATTGCATTTATTTATATTTATCATTACTTTTAGCGTACACTTACAGTGACCGAGATGAGACGGTGATTCAGGGGAGACTGAGCTGGCTGTTGTGGGACCGCCTTCTGGAAACAAAAGAAGAATGAATGGCATTTAAGTTCGCATGTTTTAAATAGCCTCAGCACGTTTTCCGTAAATTGGCGCTTCCTAACTCAAGCGGTTCAGCTACGATTGTATATCTTTGCATGACTTCTACTAAAAATATTCCTCTAAGAAACATTAAGCATTGCTCCAAGTTTTATTGCTGTTGTATATTCACGTAACATGTTCACCATTGCTGTTGTCTCATTAGCTGGCTCAGAATATTGTAGTATTGCAGTTTTGTTCTATTTACTTTCGCTTTACCATTTTGTACACCGCCCACGAGAGGTAATTAGGTCCAAACAATTTAAAAGCTGCTGTTTACCGGCACGCGCACAGCTGCTCCTGTAAAATTTCTACTGTACAGCGCCAATCAAACTTATGGAGATCATCGCAGCGCGTACGCAAGACTGGCTTTGTCGTATTGAATTGTGCGGTTTTACGGACCACGATACGTGCGTGAGACATGCCGTAATGAGCGACTGCGTACTATTTCGACCACCGGAGGTGTGCGCGAACTTCGCCCTTATCGAAACGCGATTTAATCCCGCGACTTCGTGTTTCCAAGTGCAACATCGTCTCCGATACGCGACAACAGCGGGTGATCGATGCATCGTTTACAGCAAGGCCAAGAGCGCTGCGTCTTCGTACGAGCGTGAATTCTGTCGTTGTGAAAAGAAAATATTCTCATCTTTCACTGCGCCAGGAAGCTGGAAAATATTCGCATGCTCTATATCCTCTCCCAAACGGCCGCAGTGCGGGCGCCGGCCCCTATAACCCGGCTCTCGCCACTTTCCTATCAAGAATGCTATGTCACGCTGATAACGCGCGCGACGACGTTCGTGACCGGGAAGTGCCGGGACCGCGTTAATAACGGCAGGCAAGTGTACGAGGCAGATGACGATTGTAGTTGTGCGGAGTATATGCTTTGGCGGGCGCCAGCGGGAGCGCCTCCGTTAATGTTTTTTTTAACGCGACGGCGTTAAAGACCTCGTTTCGCAGAAACTCTGTTGATGGTGTCGGTGGCGTCGCACGCAGCGCCTTTGGTTGCGAGCGAGAAAGCGTTGACAGTGAGCAAAAATTCGAGGTATATGCCAATAAACGTACGAACCAGAGGTCGTTTGGACTTTCGCTTACCTTGCGGCACATTTCAGGCCTCCACCGAGAAGCGAAGGTGGGCTAGCAATCCGGAAAGCGATAGTGCGTGTGTGCGTGCGGATGACGCTATCGCGTTCAACTCTTAAAGGCAAAGCCTAAGGGCCCCCAATTTTTGCGTTATACCATCAAAAAAAGCAAACGGGTGGGAAATGCCTGACCCTATTATGAATGAGCCCACTTAATCATGTTATCATTTGCGGAATGAAAGGTTTAAGTGTGGACGCTTGCGGCAAGAACAGAAACTGCGTACTATTATAGCCCGCATAGGCATTGGTATTTTAATACCGGTCGTATTAATAGCGCAGACTCTTAATGGTAGAATATTTACTCTGTATATTTCCACATTCTTCAATATTTCGCCGCCGACTGACTTTATGCTAATGCAGATTTTATTTGGTGCGGGACTTTCTGATGAATGCTGTTGTCCATGAAGCTACTCCCAAGTGGTTATTGCGGCAGGATAGTTTCCTGGTCGTTTGGGCTAATTTCCGTGCAACTGCTGTATTGCTTGATGAACAAAAAAAAAATCACAGCTGCTTGAATGACAATAAGTTTTTTCACTATCTCGAGGGAGAAACAATTTTACCCACAATTTGTTGAATTTGTCTGGCGAACGGCCTAGCTTTAAATCACTGGATGATTATTGACACCAATGGGCAATTAGATTAAGTTAAAGAAATATTTAGTTCTCCGGACGAAGTATTTAGGTCAGTCCGTCGGTGGCACTTTAGGAGGCCTTCAGATGTCGAATCAATATTTAGCGCTGGAAAGCTTGGCCATACAAGACGTAGTCATTTTGTGATTGATAGCTTAAAAGATATAATTCGTACCATTTTCGAAATTACCGAGGTCATAAGCCGAGAAATATTTATCAAAATATAGTTCAGGGTGTATATAATCCAGATCGCCTGTGAAGGAAGCCAACAGTCAGCGAAAGCAAGGCAAGCGTAACAGTGTACTTCTACCCTTTTTTTTTCTTTTTTTTTGTGGTATTAAATACTCAGAAATTTCTCGAATAATTCCTTATGAACGAAATAATTGATTGGAAAGTTCAAGAACGGTCAACGTCACACCCGCAGTAATACGGAACGTACCACTCCACCGCAATCGAGGGTGGCGCTGATTAGCACACTATGCATAAGTACCCCCAAAACTTGAAGGTTACACAGCCGTCGCCGTAGCTCAGTAGTGCACCGGACGCGAAATTAGGAGTTCGTGGGTCGTATCTCAGCGGCGGTGCATTTCTTTTTGTTCGACTTGCTAAAGAATAATTTATTTCACGAACGATCACACAATCAATTCCGAAATATTTAACACGATACCTTAATACAGAAAAACACCCCCCTCAAGCCCATGGCCAGAAGTTTTTTGTGTTTTTTTTTTTTTGGGGGGGGGGGGTACACGTTGAAGGCGTCGACAAAAACCTATTTATTTATTTATTATTGGTAAGACACCCTCTACATCCGAATTTCGGGGGGGGGGGGGGGGCGCCTAGGGCACCCCTCCCTGGCTGCGGGCCTGACTCCCGTATGCTTGCCTTAGTGTCGTCGACTGATGGTTTCATTCATGTGTATGTCATAACGAGAGCCTCAGATCCCTCTCCTTCTTGTCCGATCACCTGTATCAAGTCAAGGCTCGCATTGAAAAGGCTGGCATTTCTCTGACTTCCTCCTCACATGACACCATGAGAAGAGCGCTAGCGTTGTGGTGTCGCGACTTCGGAGCGAAGGCCGTCATTGGTCGAAACAGATGCATATATATATGTTAGCAAATGTTTGAATATCCGTTTACAATATCGTGATCCTCTTTTGCGGATTTCTTGGTTTATTTTTCCACACTGTTGTATTACTGCTTCACCGAAGTGCCATTTCTCTTGAAATTCATATGTAAAACAGCTAGTTGGAGCAGAAAACGCTGACAGCACCAGCCGATCCAGATAGCTACAAAGTTTTATTATTTTCCTTGTCTGTTCATGTACTAGTAGAAAATATCTAATGCTGCCAAATAAATTTGCATCCACGGTACCGGTCACGAGCATCGATTACAGAACCGCAATAAAGAAAGTCCGACTGCTCAGGTACAGTTTTTATTACTGATGCCTCCTGAAACATACAGACCCATACGAGAAACATACTGGGAAGCAAAGAATGACATAAGCACAGGGAAATGAAAAATGCTATGTAAAATGCCGTTGTAAAACTTGCAAAGCCCTAGCTAAGCACACGCTGCCTTACAGCCATACGCATCAGCATCAGTAGAAAGGATTCAAATATTCTACCGTATTCCGGATACCGCGGCATGCATCCCAGTACTCTTACTTCCGCACTTGCTCTGTGCCGCGTCAAGTGCGATCTGAGAAGCATCTGTTCGGGCTGAAATCTGTATTCGTACTCTCAAGAACGTACGAACGACTTCTGACAATATGTTGTGACAAGAAGGAAAAAATGTTTCCACGCTAAATACTCTGTAGTACCATCGCTTCAACTGCGGATGGGCTTCCATGGTTTGACCACAGCACCTCTTTGTTTGCACGGAAAAAGTTCTCTGCAATTTTAACGACTTCAACACACCTGCAGAAGGACTGGTGAGCGACAGGTGCGACGTAGAAAGGTTCTTCATCTGAATTAGCCTGCAGCTAGCATCACTAGAGGCCAGAGAAGCCTTGCAATGTTCGCAGTTAAGTCTCTGTGTTATTCTCGATACAACGTACCCTGCTAGGTAGACTAGAGATTCCTCTCAACCACAGTTTCCTTTCAGACCCACAGGGGTGAACACAACTTGTGTGTGGCATGCTGTCTTCCCACGTGAATACCGAAAAGCTTCCAGAGCGCCAGGTTCCCACCCCCTATGTCTAAAGTCACCGCATAAATTTTCAACCCAAGTGACTCGCATGCCGTTATGACGTGAATGATCTCTTCCTTCATAGCTAGAGCACAGAATGAATTGCCCCTTAAATGATAAGCAATAGTTTGCTTCCATCTGGTAGACAGTCCACCCAACATGAACACTTAGCCGTTAGTGGTTGAGGTATCATCCGGCAGAGAACCGTCCGCTAGAGGCAGTAAGGAGGGCCGAGAACACACCGAAATGAATGATCGTAAACAAGCACCGGTGTAAGTTGCATTTCGTCGCTCATTAATGTTACTTGGCGTTCATGAGGCTTCATGAGGTTCACCTAAGGAAAAAAATCGTAATAAAGCCTCAGAACAAATACAAAGTCCGCCATAAAAAAATTGGGGGACCCTTAAGCTTGGCCTTTAAGAGTTGAACGAGATAGCGATATCCCGTCCCTACTGCGTACTTCAATCACTAAGTGCATACTATGTAATGGGTAGTATGGTTTAAGCCAGGAGAAATTATGCGTGGCAAATGTGGGAAATGTTTTCGAACTTGCTATGCACCCACTACGTGGTGTTAAGGGAATACGCGCAGTAAGGTGTGCCGTTTGTAATGGGTGGCTGGCTTTAAACTATGGAATCGTTATGATAGTCACATATTCTGACGCCCGAAGGCAATTTACGCTTGTACCACGAAATATTGCTGGGATATTACATGTTATATTGCGACGCCTATATAAAGGACGCTTGCGTTTTCGAAGCATGGAAGTTATTTTCACTGCATTTCCAAGCAGAGGAAGTTATTTTCACAGTATATCCAAGCAGCGGCATGGCTGTGTGGTAGAACACCTGCTTGCCACGCAGACGACCCGGGTTCGATCCTCACTCGGACCCGAAAATTTTTATTATTTATTTTATTTGCATCTTTCTCGATTTTTCGGTCACGGACAAGATGATGATTTTTCGCTCACAACCAACGACGCCGACGCCGGAATTTCTGCGAAACGAGCTCTTTAACGCTATCGCGTTAACACATCTAATTATGCATACATCATTAATCCTACCATCATTTTTTGAAACAACGGAAGCAACACAACGCTGTAGACACTATAGGGCGATGGCACGAACGGAAACGCTGGTATCCTCTTTGTGTCTACTTTTTCTGATCTTTGTGTTGATTCATCAAAATTACGGAAGATTACCGAGCCCAGCAGCTAAGTTGGTCAAAGGCAATGCTAACCCAAAATCAGAAATATATTCAATGAAGGTGACGTAGCATAATGACAAAGAGTAGCTTGAGGGTGCAGTAGCTTATAATGCAATTGTAGCGAGAGACAGGAGACGTGAGACGACGTCGTGAAGGCGGCCGACGAGGCCGTGCCGTTGTCTCGCCACTTTAATAAATGCCGAATCGGAACGACAGCGGCTGCCAGCGTCCCGACCGCCAGGTGCGTGAACTCGTTCTAACTGGCTCGCGCCTCGAGCTCAGCATGAGCTGCACGAGAGGCGCGGCGCGGTGGCTAGTAAAAATGATGATGATGATGAAGGTTGATGATGATCCCGCTACAGATAGCAGAAATGAACCCGGAATGAAAACAATGAGAGCGTATATATAAGTGTCCAGGTCGCGAAACGAAGGGGTCCGTGAGCAGTCCAAGTCGTCAACATGAAAGGGCACAGGGTCTTCATAAATGTTCTTGTGGTCGGCACTGGGAGAAACGCAGAGGCCGAAGTAGACTCCAGGACGCTGGGATCGTGCGCAGCCGGGTTTTCTGATGACTTGATCGGGCCTTTCGAGAGCGCAGCAGGTGACGCAAGCCGGCCCAGCTGGCATATGTGCCCGTTGACACAGTTGAGGGCGGGTGCACAAGAGCTGGTACGGGCGAAGGGTGCGAAACGAGAAGTGGCACAGTGAAGTAGCGACGACCAACCACCGACGTGTAACTGCTGTGATGGGGCTTTCGTGTGCGTGCACAGCGCTGATGCTGGTGTCGGTACGTGGGCATCGTGACCGGAGTGGTGTCCGAAGATGGGTCGACTTGGCCGCTTACGTTGGTAGTGGGTGGGGAGTGGTGTCGTAGATGTCGGGTAGAGGGGAATGACCCTTGCGGCTTGTTGCAGGGCATGCCTGCATTGCAGTTACATGGCTGCTGGTTCGCGGCCCCCGTCGAGAACTCGGCAGAAGGCATGTCATGGAGCCCAGCAAGCGCGTGCTCTGGAGAAGGGTCAGTCGGTGCACCTGGACTCGTAGACGCACCTTCAGTAGTCGGCGCACGAGGGCTCGTGCGCAGGTAGGCATGGTCGATGGCTGTCCCTAAGGCAGGCGTGGCATGTGGGGTCTGCTCTGCCATAGCAGTGCCAGACACGTCGTCCTCAGGCGCGTCAGTCATAGTTGCCGCGTCGTTGAAGTTCGGCCGTAGCTGGTTGGGAGCTGGAACTTCGGCTGCGGGAGACTGCGAGGGCGAGGCTGGTGGCTGCTGGCAAATGACGCAGAGCGATGAGGTCGACGGAAGCTCGCGTTCGTTGGTAATCGTCGACGGCGACGCCTCCGCAATTTGTGGGCGAACAGCGGGTGGGAGATTGTCCGCTGCCGTGGCAGCCTCCAGGGCGTGCGGCAAGGTAGCCGTACTGCAGTCTGACGGCTTCAAGTTGTCACGAGCCGTCAAGGTTGGGGGAAGACGGGCGAGTGGCAGGCATGCGTGACGGACCCTCGTACCTCCTCGGGGACCCTCGGGGAGGTCCTCGGGAAGGTCGGTCAAAGCAGGGGCGTCTTCTGCCTGGTCATCGTGGTCGGGCGCAGGAATGGGTGCTCCTGTGTCGGGACCCGAGGTAGAAGGAGTCATAGCAGGGAAAGAAAAGTCGTGGTAAAGGGAGGGCTGCGGGCTGGCTTTTACAGCTCGAGTTGAAGGGGGGAAACCTGGAACTCGCGGCTCACCGGAAGAGGGCGGTAGATTTCCCCGTAGGAGGCCAGCACCGCCGTGCAGAGGTCGTCGTATGGTATGCTGGCTGGAGGTCGACGCGGCAGCGAGATGGCGGAGCTCAACCGGGAGGGCGTGTAGCAGGACGGCGTGCATCTCCGGTTGTGCGGTGACGCCATCCACCGCGAGAATGGCAACCAGCTGTTTAAACCACACTCGGGGGGTAGACCGGGCTTGAACGGCGGTACTTGCGGGCAGGGACGTGGAAACATGGCAGCGGCCTCTCGTCGAAAGGCGTGTTGTACGGGCCACCACTGTAGCGAGAGACAGGAGACGTGAGACGACGTCGTGAAGGCGGCCGACGAGGCCGTGCCGGTGTCTCGCCACTTTAATAAATGCCGAAGCGGAGCGACAGCGGCTGCCAGCGTCCCGCCCGCCAGGCGCGTGAACTCCTAACTGGGTCGTGCCTCGAGCTCAGCATGAGCTGCACGAGAGGCGCGGCGCGGGGGCTAGTAAAAATGATGATGATGATGAAGATTGATAATGATCGCGCTACACAATTAACAGAATGATTAAAGCTATTGCCTATTCATAGTACCCAATTACCTCATTCCTGTCATGCATTTTAGGTATCGCAAATTCTTAAGCGTGCCTTGTCCCTCAGTGGCTCGAGTATGTCTTCAAGAAGCCCAGGCCGAAACTTGAAGTTCTCTAGATGGCGTTGGAGTGTACGCTCGGCCGGAAACGGAAAACCGCAACTTCGCAGTAAAGAGTACCCTTGATACCCGCAGGACAGACGAAGCTTGAGTGATTTGACCAGTGTGTTGGCCTCCCAATGCATCCCCCGAGTTGAAAGGCGTTCTAGGGACCTCATTTGGTCGTCATTGAAAAGTTGTTTCATTTTTGACTTAAGCTCTTCCTTTTTTTTTTCACTTTTAAGGTATCTCCTCTTGGCAGCAGCTAGTTTTCTTCTTGATTCTTCTTGAAGGCGCTGCAGCTCTGATACTCGATCTAACAGGGCTTGATGTGCTATTAAAAGGATATTTCATGAGACACGCCACATACTTTAAATAAATAAATAAATAAATATATATATATATATATATATATATATATATATATATATATATATATATATATATATATATATATATCAACCCGCAGCAACGCACCCGCATGGGCAAGGTCCGATGCCGGACCCTCTGTTTTCGCCATGCTGCTTACAGCTGGTTGCGTGGCTGTTGGCGGACCTGCACGCAAGTATCAGAGAACGTTCATAAATATATCTTAGGAAACGTAATATTCACCTTCAGGATAAGGTGGCTGCTCCCCTGAGTCTTCAACCTTGGGCTCTTCTACGGTGGGGACTGTAAAGAGGTAGGCACGCCCTGCTTAAATGACGAGCTCGTGATCCACCGTAATGAACCACTGCAGGCATTTTAAGTGGCTAACAATCAATGTGTAGACCGCCATGAGCATCACGACCATGCTTGCGAACTGCCATGCTTGCGCAGAAGTGCAAGGTCCCTAAGGGTGTGATTTGGGCCTGTTGGTCTGCCATTAGAATGCCTAGAGTTGCGCGACTGAGACACGGACGCAAGAAAAGACATGATTAGACACACGAAGGGCAGTGTGTCTGCGCTGCGTGTGTCTAATCGTGTCTTTACTTGTGTCCGTGTCTCAGTCGCGTAACTCTAGGCATTCTAAGTTCAAGGTGTCTTACGAGCATGTTCAAGAAAGTATGCGTTGAATGCATAATGCTGCCAGAATCCAAATGTGTAATCGTGAAGATGGCTGCGTGAAAAGTATAATATCACGCAGTGCAAGGGCATGCGGCGCTCCAACGCTGTACTCACCGTCAGAGATGCACTGTCGAACATCATGACGCCATTGTCATGTCGGTGGATGTCGAACATGATGACGCCATTTTCCCGCCGGCTGGTGCACTGATACGCCCAGCACCCTGGCATGATGAACGCCCCATAAATAGCATACCTTCGAGTGTCAGAGCGCACCGGTACCGAAAGTCTATTGATACACTCTAAGAAATAATCGAGTAAAAATGCTCCCCCCCCCTCCCCGAAGGGAATCGTGAGGAAATGCGAATGCATTTCTTGCGCCGAGAGATTTCGCCTTCACCGACTTCTGCCATCGCCTTGAGAGGCGCCCAGCCAGCGAACGGTCGAGAGTGAGGCGCGAGCGGATGGGAGAGTGGGGTGCAGGGAGGAGAGAGAGCGAACGGCGAGAGAAGGAGCGGCGAAGCACTGCACCTACCCTCTCCTACACTCTCTCGCACCACATGCTCCGGTTGCTAGGGGCGAGGATAAGCGCGCGCGCCCGCAGCTGTTGCTATGGGAGAGGGAGTGAGAGCGGAGAGATAACACCTGCTGGCGCGCGGACACCGCCGCGGACAACGCCGGATGCCTGACATAGCCCGACTAAGAAATGCATTTGCATTTAAAAGGGTGTCTTTCTGCTACACATCTATAATCGTCATCTGTCCCGCGTGGCCCTCATTTCACTATCGGTGTGCGCCCGGTATACTTCCAAGTCGCGAGCGGCATGTCAGCGTGACATGGCATTTTTGATAGGTAAGTGACGAGAGCCGGGTTCGGCGAAAAATGGAAACACAAGAAAAACAAATAAACAGGTTTGCGCGCGTTTCCCGGGCGACGGCCCGAGAGGCGGGAGAGGTGAAAGGCGGGAGAGGAGGGCGCGTGGCTCGGCGGCTCGGTTCAAAGGAAGACGGTACTTTCCAAAAAATATCCAGGGATTTTAGATAAAACTGCATCGCCGCGCCGTCTGACGTCTGCCGAAACATCGCAGTGCGCGTGCGTGTCCTTTCCCGTTCGCAGCGACAACCGCAGCGATGTCTTTGAGGCGCTTGCAGTAGAATAGCTGACTAAATGCAGCGTTTTGCGGTAGAGGCGCTCTTTTTGTTCAATCTGTCACGCGCTCAGTTAGACGGGGGGCACGGTTGGTGCGAAGCGCGCGCGCTGCTCACTTTACACGATTGATAACGTAACATATCTTGTGACAAACCGGTGCCACCTATGCAGAATTAGTTCCGTTCTGTGCATGTTTTTTTGAGCTTACTGAAATGCCAGCGAGGGCACCATAAATGAACAGACGTCGAGCCGAAAATACGCTTCACTTTACTAGCATACGATTAGAAGACAAGGTCCGGCTGCTACCCGTGATCTGTCGATACATGCGAAGCGAGCGGCGTACCGCTCACTGCCACCGTGCAACCGTCGAACTTCGCGCGTGACGGACGGAACAAAGAAAGCGACCCCTACCGCAAAACGCTATATGTAATCAGGTAGCCTGCTGCAAGCTCGTAAAAAGACATGGCTACGAGCGTGAAAGGACGCGCACGCGCACTGCGATGTCTCGTCAGATGTAAGATGGCGCGGCGATGCAGTTTTATCTGATTCTGGTCGCCGCTCGCCCGTCTCTACTTATTTTGCCGACGGGTGTACGAGTGGCAGCTTTTCATTCAAGAGTTCATTACTGAACTCAATTGACATCCGGCGAACGCTCTAGCGCGTCCAGTTTCCAAGACAGCGTCTTCGGGAACACAGGAGGCTCATGTATGTTCGTAATAATGACAAGATATTTATTAATAAAACTTTTTGTTGGGCTAGTTGGTACATGCTTACTGAAATAAAAATAGACGCAAACCTACGAGGAAGAAAATTAGAGACAGAACAGAAAGGGCGTCACTCGCAACTAACTTTATTCTCAGAACATCAGCGATTTTTATAGCCGTAGCAACTATGCGCGCGCACATCACCTCACATGCTCGTCAAAAAACACTCGATAAGATTGACAAGAAAAGATTGAGAAAAAAATCGATTAAACGAAAAAAGATTCGAATAAATCAAACTCCCCCACCACGCAGAGCAACAGAAGTGTCACTAACACATATATCTCTCTTCTTTTTAATGTAGTATGCTTCCATGATTTCACGCGCTAATGTATCTTTACTCTTTCCAAGAACGGAAACACTGGAAAACCCGGGCTCACACTTACAGGAACCACAGTGCACCGGCAAATGTGCCGAAAGTTTATTTTTCACGGAAAGTTCATGCTCCCTAATTCTGTCATTTATGCACCGGCCTGTCTGGCCGACGTAAACCCTACCGCAACTAAGCGGGATCTCGTACACCACGCCAACCGCGCAGGCGACATACGGCCTTGCGTGCCTCTTCCCACACGGGGAAGGCCTCGGTGCAGTCGAAATTCGTGGGCACAGGCTCGCCAACTTGCGGGGCGCCGAGAACACCATAGGTACCTTGTACCTGTTAGCCACATTCTTAAGGTTGTGAGCAACCTTGTGCACATATGGCATAACCATGGGCCTTTTTTCAATCGGCTGCCTGTTTCTTCTCGATCCCTTCAGTTTTTGAAGGAGGGTTTCTGAGACTGCAACGACGACAGAACTAGGGTAGCCAGCTGAACACAGCCGCGTGACCTGATTACTGAAACTTTCCTGCATTCTATGCGGACAAGACTTTACCAGTGCTCCTTCTAGGCACATGAAAGCAACGGCCCTCTTGACAAGTTTAGAATGTGAAGCATCAAAAGGTAGACGTGCCTTGCGTCAACGCGGACAATATGCCCAACATATGTGCGTCTCCGAGAAAGTGAGACTCAGGTCTAAAAATTGCAACCCGCTGCCCACAGGAAGTTCATGCGTGAAAACAAGTCCCTTGGCATTTTGTCTAAAAAGAGCTAAAACCTCATCCACTGAGTTAGTGGTTGTCAAAGAAGGGTTAGCTTTAAAAATGACTAAAAAGTCGTCTACATACCTAAAAATCTTCAGCTTCGCATCGTCAATAACCTGAGCCACTTCTCTGTCAAAATCCGCTAAAAATATGTTACATAGGACAGGCGCCACACATGAACCTATGCAGATCCCTTTTCTCTGAATATAAAACTGATTATCGTGACACACGAACGTCGAGCACAGATAAAACTCGAGCAACGTCATAAAGTTGTCAAGGGAACTTTGTTCCCTTGACAACTTTATGAGCAACGACAAAAGAAACGTGGTTCCGCCCCTGTTCCCCAGTGCACCTCCGGAAAGGGAGACCCGCTCATTTCGGAAGCGGACACCACCGTACGCGTAATACTGCATAACTTCGGACGTTCAGCGCAAGAAACACGGAGGCACAAAAGAAAGAGACGCAGACAACACAAGCGCTAAATTCAAACCAAGTTTATTTGGGAACACACATGAATATATACTAACTCTAATCGCAGCAAACTCACGCCTCACTCTCTTACAAATATAGTACTACAAAACACGTCCGAAGTTATCCATCTGTAGCAACCCTGCCCTACTCGCCGCACTTGTCAGGCTTAATATTGGTAATACTTCGTGCACGTCTGTTGTTCCCGGCGTTTTTGAGCGTGTGTGTGGTGAGTTCACATCTACGAAGCCATAAATGCATCATGTCAAAAAGGATGCGGCTAGTGAAGGTGGAGAAAACGCCAATGCTGTTGTTACAGCAGCTCGAAGACGAATGCCTCGAAGCTTGCAGCTCGGACGACGATCGCCAGATTTATGTGATGAGCTCAGAAATCGGTTGCTGCGTTCAGATATTTCGGAGATGGCCACTTAACTGATCCGCGCCATTTGTCGATGCAGCACAGGAATGCTTACCCGGCGGCTTCCCGCGCTGGCTGCACGGTGGCGCTACAGGCGCGCTGCTCCGAAATCGCTGATGTATTCGATTGGCAAGCTGCCTCTCGGGCCTCCGATTGCGAGCTGCCACGGCATCTGGCGACTCAGAGCCAGTAGACCTGAGCGGCTAACGGAATACACCATTATGTGAGGGCGCTGCTTTCTATTGCGGGTTAGGGCGCAGTCAGTTGTTATTTTTCATATTTCGCGGGCTTTCTTCATTAACTGAGAAAAATGAGCATGCTCTTAGTACGTTGTTGAGAGTAGCACAAACAGATGCTATTTCAACATGCCCACATATTCCTCATTAATATTTTGATAGTCAGGTGAGAACTTTTGGAGTTACAAATATAATTATGCCTAATGAATTCATTCTCATTATCAAAGAAATGAGCAGTGGCTGCTCATGTGTACCAGGAACAATATGTACTAGATCAGCTTTGTGTAACTCCATTCGTGTTTTCTTTAATCATGCTGCGAATTATTGGGACACCATGTTTAGGACAGACCGAAAGGTGCGTGAATGTCAGACTAAACGAAAATGAATCCAAAACTCCAGGGGCGCTATTTTGTAAGCGTTCTAGCATAGAACGGGGAGGAGGATAGAACAACAAGAGGAGGGAAGCAAACAGCCAATAGACGAGCTGGGGAGTTCAGGAATGTATGCAGTGCATAAAGAAATGTATAATTGTTATAACTGAACATCAATATTCAGAGGCATTGTTTTTCGCAGCTTGAAGTTGAAGAGCTCGGTGACTTTGACAATTAACTTCTGTTAAGGTCTTGACGTAGCGCCAGGTGGTATCGCAGTGGCGCTGGCCCCTACGCTGTTTAAACCAATGCTTCTAGTATTAGCAGTATTAGTGTACTTGTAAAATTCAAACGGCGCGACAATTTGAACCGTTACCCAGTTGTCAAAATAGCGCAGCAATCGAGAAGAGGTCCTCGCTTTCCCGACAACCAAAGGGCGTTTCTGCTGTCATTTATGGAGCGGCATGCCCAGTTAGCCTTACGTGCCAGCGAGCTCACCCACGAGTACACAGCAGCGGACAGGCGTCAGCTGTGAGGCGGTAGAGAGATGCGCGAAAACCCACTCCTCCGGCCCCACCGCTTACGTTTCGATCCAAGCCGAGTTGTCCGCGGAGACTGTTTTGTAGCCATGCCATCGATAGAACGACGCCCGAGCGCGTTATAACAACCTCCTCTCCGTTCTAAGCACATTTTGTGGCTATTCGCACGTCTTGACCGTCGGAATAGCCTCATAGCCTCGACCAATCGCACATGTCTTTCCCTCCTCTTTTTGTTCTATGCTAGAACGCTTACAAAATAGCGCCCCAGCTGTGCCTGTCACATACAGCCGCGCATTGCAAGGAGTGTGGGTGCGCTTACTCAAGTCAGCAAAACTGACATCATCGCCAGGAATCACAACGAGACAACTCGCGAGGTAATCGAAGCATTGTACATACATAATAACAAGAATTCGTGTATCAGCGTTCGATCCATTGCCCTGCTCCCAATAGAGAGAGAGAATGAACTTTATTGCGAGCAAGCGCACTGTGCGCCCAAGGTGGGCGGCCTCCTTATTCCAGGTAGCCGCGGGGCCTTTCGCCATCTCCCGCGCCCGTTGAACAAAGCGTCGCTGATTCTTCAGGCTTGGGTCCGACAACTTGGCCTCCCACTGCTCTTCGGTTAGTGAGACGGCGCTTGGGTTTTGTCTGCATCCCCACACCATGTGACATAGGGTGTCCGAGACATCACAGTACTTGCAGTTGTACGAGTGCTTAGTTGGTGAGATACGGTGAAGTAGTATGCCGTGAACGTAAGTGTTCGTTTGCAGCTTTCTGGGGATTACTGCTTCTTCCCCTAGTAAGGCTTGGGTGAGCTGGCGGATAAATTCTTCTGCCTAGCCTGTAGTGCTGCAATATGTAGTTGTACTTTTTCGGTACATCTTCCTTCCTCCTCAGTACGTCCTGTGGGAAGGCCCGGTGAACATGAGCTCGGGCAAAAGCGTCGGCTGCCTCATTTCCCATCAGGGACTCGTGACCGGGAGTCCAAACGATGAGCGTTTCTGGCAGGTTCTTCTTTGCTGCAGCGGTGAGAACTTCTAAGGCCTGCATGGAAATTATCCCTTCTGAAAATTTCGACAAGCTGCTTGGGAATCGGTTAGTATTATTGCTGTCTCAGCGCAGGTTGAAAAAATTATATATTTCAATAGGAAAGTTTGATATCTTTTCTTCCTTCGTGTTTTTTATGCTGTGCGTGAACCACATGCGCGTATAAATGTGTGTGTGTCGAAGTGAATCAAGATTAGTTGCGAGTCCAGCGCCTGATGATGATGATGATGATTCCTCCACCATGGCTCATACCCACTCAGGGGGATTGGCCAATAATTTTGATATGAATCTTTTTTTCTGTTTTTTTTTTGTTATTTCAAGTACTAAATATTAATAACCAAAGGAAAAAAGAACGTACATCAAAATGGGAAGAGTGTCTTCCTGTCTTCTTCTTCGTCAGTGTTTCGTGCTGGTCGGTTGCGCCGTTGCATAATCATGAACGCGTACCAACTCGCCCAATCATCAGTGCCACTCTTCCGTTAAGATTATGCCCAGGTAATGAGTAACGCAGTTTACTGTAGAACTAACGGAAACACTAGCGACAACCCTAGATGGTTCGATAAGGCATCCTTAAAAGGCGACGCACTTTACAGACAAGCAGACTAACAGATGACCGACATCTGCGCTCGCAGTTATCGTACATCAAGTGTTCCTTAATAATATTATTATATATAATATATAATATTGTCACGTGCTATAAAAGGTCTTCAACTAGCAAGAACTGAGCCGGCGGAAAAACGCACATAAGATTGGCAAGATGGTTGTCCAAACCACAACAACAACTAGCGAGAGCGCGCACTGTCCCAGCACATCTTCTTCCATTCCAGTGGCTTGCTGGCTCGCGCTCGCCGTACCTGGTGAGCTAGTGGCATTATTACCCCTTTGAAAAAAAAAACCGGCAAGTGGACAGGCAAAGACGGGGAAGAGCAAACCAGCGGAAAGTACGCACATTCACAAAAACAAAAAAAATAATGCTCAGACAAAGTCGCACTGCCGCGTGAAATACGGCTTCAGTCGCACAATGTGCACAATCTCCGAGGGGTGCCTTCAACGCCGGGGCGACGAGGCCCCATCGGGGACAACCTCGTAGTTCACGTCACTAACGCGTCTCAACACTTTGTAGGGTCCAAAGTAGCGACTGAGCAGTTTCTGACAACCCTTGGCGTCGAACTGGAGTCCACACCCAAACTTGATCACCTGGGTGATAATCAACTTGTCGATGGCGAGCGTTGTAGCGGCGTGCATCTGTACTCTGCTGTTGCGTAATACGCAGGCGCGCTAATTGGCGCGCTTCTTCGGCGTACTGGGTAAGTTGCAAATCGTCAGGTGTGAGCAAAGCGTCGCAATTGTGTGGAAGCATGGCATCCACCATAGTCTGTACCTCACGTCAGGAGCGTAGCCAGAAATTTTTTCGGGGGGGGGCAGCCCCTTGATTTCGGGGAGGGCACCTCCTTGAAATGGCCATTTTTCACTATGTATGCCATGGCGAAAAAAAATTTCGGGGTGGGGGGGGGGCACGTGCCCGGTGTGCCACCCCCTGGCTACGCCACTGCCTCACGTCCATAGACAAGACGGAAAGGCGTGAATCGAGTAGTTTCCTGGATGCCAGTATTGTACGCGAATGTCACGTGTAGCACTTGGTCCCACGTCTTATGCTGGACATCTACGTACATGGATAACATGTCGGCGATGGTTTTGTTGAGTCGCTCTGTCAAGCCATTGGTCTGCGGATGATATGCCGTGGTCTTGCGATGGCTCGTGTAGCTGAGCTTGAATACGTCGTGGATGAGCTGTTCCTCTGTCTGTGATTACGCACGACGGGGAGCCATGTCGAAGAACGATCTGGTCAATGAAAAACTGGGCAACATCGGAAGCCGTAACGCGCTGTAATGCCCTTGTCTCGGCGTATTTCGTCAAATAGTCTGTGGCTACGACGATCCACTTGTTCCCGGCAGATGACAGCGAAAAGGGCCCCAGTAAATTCATTCCTACTTGATCGAATGGCGTCCTAGGTAGTGCGATCGGTTGAAGAAGCCCCGCGGGCTTCAGTGGCTGGGATTTGTGGCGTTGACATTCCCGGCAGCTTTTTACGTACCGCTTTACGGATGCGGAAAGCTTAGGCCAATAGAACGCGTGTCGAACTCTGGCGAGAGTTTTAGATGAATCTAAGTGACCGGATGTGGGCTCGTCGTGGCAGGCGAGAAGAATGTCGTCGCGCATGTCAGTGGGTACGACGAGAAGGTAGGGTCTCCCGTTGGCGTTAGTGTTTTTCTTATACAGGACCCCATCTCGCAGGCAGAACGACCACAGACTTCGGGAAAGACGTCGAGGTAAGGGAGAGTAGCGCCCTTCGAGGTTTTCGATGATTGCACGGATATCGTCGTCGTCGCGCTGTCGTGTGGCTAGATCCGTTGTAGTAAGCATAGAGTTTCCTAAAAATTAACTAGAGGGGCCTCTGGCGCTGCGATCGTTCAGCCACCATGGGAATGATGGGTAGTACACGGATTTGCCTAGTCTTCGTGCTTGCGGGCTTCGAACGCACTTGTGGCTTTGTTTATTGTTGCGCTTTCGTTCTTTTTCGGAAAAAAGAGTGGACCGTTGGGAACTTCGTGAGCGTATTTGGATTCGTGAGCCAAAAAAAGGTAACGGCGGTGAAGCGTGACTGCTAAACCTTCGCTGAACTTCATATTGCAGCAAAGCGAATTCGGGCCACACGGAGCCAAAAGAACGAAGACTAGGCAAGACTAGGCAAATTTGTGTACTACCCATGATTCCCATGCTGGCTGAAGCGCCCTGTGTTGCAGCCCCCCGCAGACACTAGCGCCAGAGTTCCCTCTAGTGTATTTATAGGAAACTCTATGGTAGTAAGGACCCGAAGGAAGCCGCTGTCATCCTCGACGTCGTGGTCACAAACTTCGACAGGAGCATGGGACAATGAATCAGCATCTTCATGCTTGCGGCCCAATTTGTAAATGATAGTGAAATCGAATTCCTGCAGACGAAGACTCCATCGCGCCAGTCGCCCGCACGGGTCACGTAGGTTGGCTAACCAGCACAACGAATGATGGTCGGTCACTACCTTGAAGGCCTAAATTTCATCGTGGCCCTACACACAACCGCGAGGCACTCTTTCTCCGACGTAGAGTATTTTACCTCGGTGCGGGAGAGAGTGCGGCTGGCGTACGCTATCACTCGTTCCGTGCCCTCTTGTTGTTGGACGAGGACGGCACCAAGAGCCACGTTGCTGGCATCAGTATGAATCTCGGTATCCGCATCCTGGTCAAAGTGAGCGAGGACTGGGTGGTGTCTGCAAACGCTCCCGTAGCTCAGTGAAAGCCGCCTCCTGCTCTTCCTTCCAGACGAACGGTACTTCTTCACGAGCGAGTCGAGTGAGCGGTTCCGCAATCTGAGAAAAATTGGCAATGAAGCGGCGATAGTACGCGCAGAGTCCGAGAAAGCGACGCACTGCCTTCTTGTCACGGGGAACAGGAAACGAGGCTACGGCGGTGCTCTTGTCCGGGTCGGGCCGAACACCGTCCGCACTGACCACATGGCCGAGAAACTTAAGATGTTTGTAACCGAAGTGGCAATTTTCTGGCTTCAGCGTGAGGTTAGCCGAGCGGAGTGCTTCCAGCACAGTCTGCAGACGCTTCAGGTGTTCCGCAAAGGTCACAGAAAACACGACATCATCCAGATAAACTAGGCAAGTGTGCCACTTTAGACCGGTAAGAACAGTGTCCATCATTCTCTGGAATGTCGCAGGTGCGGAACATAGGCCGAAGGGAAGCACTTTGAATTCATACAGGCCATCCGGTGTAACAAAGGCAGTTTTTTCACGATCTCGTTCATCAACTTCAATCTGCCAGTACCCGCTTTTCAAATCTATAGATGAAAAATACTTGGCCCGCCGCAGTCTGTCGAGTGAATCATCGATGCGTGGCAGCGGATAGACGTATTTTTAGTCATATTGCTAAGCTTTCTGTAGTCCACGCAGAAGCGCAGCGTTCCGTCTTTTTTCTTCACGAGAACGACCGGCATATCATCCGCAGACCAATGGCTTGACAATATATTAGTAAGGAATTATTTATGTGGAGTTTTGCGTCCCAAAACCACTATATGATTATGAGGGACGCCGTTAGTGGAGGCCTCCGGAAATTTTGATCATCTAGTGTTGTTTAACGTGCACTGACATCGACAGTACACGAACCTCTACCATTTCGGCTCCATCGAAATGCGACCGCCGCGGCGGGGATCGAACCCGCGACCTTCGGGTCAGCAGCCGAGCACCCTAGCCACTGATCCACCGAGGCGGACTGATCGAGTGTTCTTTGTACATCGTCTTTTTTCTCCACTCCATACAATTTGCCCAACGAAGTGTCTCATTAAGCAGCGATTGCGTACCGAATAACGAAAACTCACAAGGTCACTTACCGTTTTGCCGAAGACAACTCGAAGGCGAAAGCATTACTTCTCTTTTCTTTCTACTGGATCGATTGTATTGATCCGAATACTCAGCCCCTCTCCCCCCCCCCCCCCCCCTCTTATGCTTTCTACACCTAACGCGGTTTTTCACTGCCTGCGTGATCGCAGAATTTCTAAGCTCTCTGCACCTCAATTGGTTTCGTAGTACATCAGGGATCGGCCCAAGATTAACCAAGCGATGATGTCACGTCATAACGCATGCCGTTGATAGTTGCATCACTCCTGCTTATGCTGACGGTCACTTTTCGCGTTTGAGGACGCATCTAACGCTTACGCATTATACGAGGGCTGAGAAGTGAACATTTCGAATATTTGGCTGTGTTCTTGAGAAGGTAAAGAAACCGGTGCAAGAAACCTTGACATTTGTTTCAAGGTTGGGCTGCATAATGCACTCAAGCATACCCGGAAACCCACGGAGATTCAAGTTTAGCATGTAGGGTAGCGTAGTTCATCAGTCGCTATGCTGAAATAACTAGATAAAACCCTTAACACATTATGAGTATATTCGTTCTACTGTCACTACATTTCGTTTGGGCTAAATATGTTCAGTTAGTGCGAGTCCATGTTACTTAGGTGTAAAAAAAATAATTGTCTTATGTAGATGAATACGCACATACGTATTAAGGTTTAATATAATACTAATAGATTTGCGGACGTTATACGTCCGAAAACACCGATATCTCCATCAGACATACCGTAGTGGAGGGCTCCGAAAATTTCGCACACCTGGGGTCCCTTGACATGCGCCTAAATAAAATCACAAGTATAACTTTTTAAAATGTATTAAACATTGGGACAATGATTGTGAGGCAATCATAAGTGTATATGTTAGGAATAACAAGAAAAGGACGAGGAAAAAAATCACAACCAGCAAGTTTGTTTTTGTATTCAATGAATCACATTTTGTCACAGCCTTTCGTTGTGTGCCTTCCTATAGGGCAGGGGGGTCTCAAACACGCGGCCCACGGGCCCATGCGGCCCGTGAGCCGGTTGTGTGCGGCCCGCGGCTTGCACCGGCTGTCTTTGCTCCACCTTTTCTTTTTTCTTTGATTAATGAGTGTGTTCGTGCGCTACACTGGCATGACTGGTCTAAAGCATTGTTTTCGTGAGGGACCCCGTGTCGTCACCATGTGTTGAAACATAACCACGAAACAAAAACTATATTTCAGATTCGGCGTCCAGCCTTTAGCCATTTTGGAGATCGATATTGTAGCGTTGACGCCCTATGACAAGTGCAACACCCGATTTACGCGCGTGACACCTCATCTTCTTCTTCGGCTAGTAGCGTCATCTACTACACACAGTGGCACAAACACCTATGTGGCATTAACTCCCGGCGGCTGAAGCATCGGATAGGTGTACGTGATGTATAGGGCTTTAGTCGCGAAAACATGCACAGTCGCGAAACATGCACATGAAGGAATCCTGGCATGAAATTTCCTTCAGAAATGACGCTTATATGAGTGCTGGGACAGGTTTTCTTTGAAATGGAAATGTTCGATAACAATTTGTGCAAAATCCCCCGCCCCCTTCCGCTTTCCCTTCCTGGACTGTCCTGCCCTTGCGGGACTAGATTGCAATGCCTGCGGCCCGCTGGCTGAGGTGAGTTTGAGACCCCTGCTATAGGGCTACGGACTTATAATTTTTTTTGTTACCAGCAAGCTCGCAGTTCCGAAGCCAGGTGATGCAATGACTGTGATACCGAAAAGTTGCAATGTTATACAGTATATGGCTAGCAGCTTAATTCTGTAGCCTCCAACCTGTCGAAACTCAACAAAACGCTGGAATAGGAAAACATGGCCGCACCAGCGAGTGAAGCGTCGTTCTCCTGTCTGTGACTGCATCGCAAACCGAGCAGTGAGGACAGTAAGCAGAACCGTATGAGCCGTCTTTTGATATTTCCCAAGCGCCCGTGCCCAGCCGAGCAAAGCGCGGAGTTACTGTGAGGGCCAGGCATCTTCGATCCTCTTCTAGCCAATCCAGGTCATACCAATCCTACCCCTGTCACAGAATCCTACAGCGGAGCGATGGGAAGAGCTGCTGGCCAGCGAGAACATGGAAGACCAGCTGAGTCTGACTCACCAGGCCTGCAGAGCGGCTGCTGCAAGCGTAGCCCTGGATTGATGGGCAATAAACGAGCGACTAATAGTGAAATAAGGTAGACAACAGTCTGAGATCAATACGCAGGTGCCGTTTGCTCCACGAAATCGAAACAGACCACTGCGCGCTAAGACACGACCGCATGTACGATTGGTAGCCGTTGCGGCAGCATAAATAAAGCATGCATAATACCGAAAAAAAAAGTAGAATACAGCCCAAGAAAAAAAATCCGTCGTAGTCCCGAACGGTTCCCGGACTTACACGCGCTTGGAGAACGAGTCGAAATATGTGAGCGTTTTACGAAGGAAAAGTTAGTGCCGAAAACATGTGGCATAACCATCTGCGACGCATCCGCGCCGACGTATGTGGGCATCATTAACCCTCAATGATCAAATATTTCAGGGCTTCTCATAGACCCATTTTCCACTGAGGCTGCATCACTTCATACGATAATTCAGCACGCGAGAACGAAGAAAAAAATCACAGCATATCCACGGAGTGAATATGAAAAAAAAAGTGGATACTGAGGGTTTTTCGAAAATTGTCGACGTTATCCTTTTGTCAGGCAGAGCTCGTTTTAAAGCGCCATTGTTGGGCGTACTGAATGGTAGGAATTGCTTGCAGGCGGCTTCATGAATGTGAATTATTTTCTTTTGCGACAGTTCCATCCATCCTATATGAGCACTATGATTGGATGGTACAGTTACCGGTAGAAACCGTGACGGTTATAAAAAGCCAAAGCCACAGCTGATATGAAAGCGACATGAAATGTATTAGCCGTCTACAAAAGAGGGCAATGAGGATCACCACATTCTCAAACAGACCGGAAAACAGATGTTTCAACACGTGCGCATACTACTGGTGGGCTCTGTTCACGTGTCCAGTGTTGCTGATATATTGCATAGAATAATAAAACATGATGACCCATTCCCACTGAGCACCTTTACGTATCCCCCGCACTGTACAAGAGCTGCAGCGAACAAGTGCTTTAATTTACCGGTTGCCATAAATGTCTATGGCCGAAAGCTCATAGAATTTCACGGCGCCCTCATTAGGAATGTTATACCAACTGATGTAAAAGAGGCGAATAATTTTTCTATGGCCATTAAGCGCTTTCTCTGCAGTTTTGAATCCCTTATATTCTATAAGTCATTATTTTGTCTGTTGTTATTCCCTGAATCATGTGTTTTTTTTAATATTTTTATCGAATTTTTTGTCCTTTGTTGCTGTTGTACCGCTTGCGCAGTTATGTTGGCATATCACACAATTGGTCGCGCTGCTAGCCAGATAGGCTATGCGACCAAACAAGTGTTTGCGAAGTTTAGGTTTTTTTTTTGTTACATCTATTTCAAAGATGCAATAAAAAAATAGCA
>JALIZH010022215.1:0-25087 GCA_030522465.1 Rhipicephalus appendiculatus | reverse complement strand
AGCGTGTTCGTGGAAGAACTTACCGGCATTTTCTTGAAGACTTCCGGAGCAAAGGTCCGGTCCTTGCCCTCAGTTGCAGCCGTCGGGTTAATTAATCATTCGGCCCTCCCCTCATGCTCGATCATAAGAAGCAAGCAGCTGCCTTCGGAGCGTGCGCACAAAAACTTGCTCTTGAGAACAATGGCGTTGTGCAGCAATTTTAGAGGGGAACCAACCTCAGCCGTTCGTGTTTCAAAACTTGAATTCTGATTAATCTGTTAATATGGGGCGACACACTAAAGAGAAAAATCATTAATGACACAGGAAAATTGTTACGGATATATGTTTAATGAAAGACATGTCTTCGAACAAGAATGATGTGCGCTTTTTGAGCAGAGAGCCCTAATCGGTTTTTAACTGTCACCTGGGCGAAAGCGTTTTGCGCTTCGTCCGCTAAACGACGGCTCTCTCAAAAGCACAAGGAGTGAATTTTTTTCACAGTGATGTTAAACTTCGAATATCTAAAACTGTTCCAAACTACACCCAGAAATCGTTAACTACCTGGAGCAAGACAAACAGGTAAGATTCACCCAATAGATATTAGTATACAGTTCCAGATTATTTAAGTGTTGATCCGACATACAAGTGTACATACGGCCGAGCTTTACTTGTCAGAATGATTGTTCTGCCTGGCGTATTCGTTTTGCCTCGGCTAGCTTGAATAAACAGATTGTCCTAGTTTTCTTATAGAAAATTATGACCACGTTTTCGGCCCGAGAGTTGAAGAGAAATTCTAGTGCCTAGTGTTTAGCACGGATTTCAGCCATGGGATCAATATTATATAACGGAAATGTTTTTTTTTTCTTCACGTGTTATGCGATGAAATCTGGAAACTAAAGCACCATAGCAACCATTTAGTGTTTTCTCACTGTTGTTGTCGCGCATCCTCATCAGCTCTGTTGAAGAGTGTCCGCAGTATCACAGAAAGCGTCTACCGATTCATGTGACTAAGGCGATGACTGGGGTTAGTTGGTTCATGTCGAAGTCTTGTTCGTCTCTGCGTCTTCTTCGTCGATACTGTTTTAAAACAATGCATATCCAAGACTCCGATTCATGTGGTTGGAGCAGGAGCTTGGGAGTGCTCCACCGGCATTAAATAAATCGGAGCCGTATAAATGAGCTTATTAAGGCGAAAGCCTTTAATGTCTCATGCTCACGTCCGTCCGGCGTCCGTCCGTCCAACAACCCGTGTACGTCCGTCCGTCCGTCCGTGTCCATCCGTCTCGCCCACCAGCCGCCGCTTTATCGTCGTCGCCAGCCAGCCCACGTCAACTCGACCAGTCAAGCATCCGTGTTTTGGTCAGACTGAACTCGGGTTCTCCGCTGGGCGGCTCAGCCGCGTTAGAGCTAGACTCTCTAGTTTAGATCATTGAGCTTACGTTTTGGTTGTAATTAGGAGTGGTTTACCATGTGCAGTGAACATTTTACTAAGTGTAATTTTGTGTACATATATAGTTTTCACTTTGATTCTTGATTAAACGTTTCGTGTGTTGGTTTGTTAAACATACTGCTTTGTCAATAAGACTCTCAGCGGCTCAGTCATAGAGGGCCGTTACGAACTAAAAGAAGAATTTGCATCACAACACCCAAGGTGCACGTCTGCTTCTTCAAGACTTCTCGTAGAAGTTTCGTAGCTTTTAAGGTGAAAGCCTTTAATTCGTCCGACCGTCCGTCCGTCCGTCCGTCCATCCGTGTGTCCGTCTGCCCGACCGTCCGTCCGTCCATCCGTGTGTCCGTCTGCCCGACCGTCCGTCCGTCCATCCGTCCGCATCCGTCCGTCCATCCGTCCGTTTCTGTCCGTCCGTCCGTCCATTCGTATCGGTCCGTCCGTCCGTCGACCCGTGTCAGTCCGTCCATTCGTCCCTCCATCCGTGTGTCCCTCTGTCCGTCCGTCCATGTGTCCCTATGTCCGTCCGTCATTTCGTGGCTGTCCATCCTTCCGTCCGACCAAACCAAAAGACATGGCACAGCGAGCCAAAAGGCCACAAGCTTTCGCCGAACACACTTTGGAATGTACAAAGTCTCCTTCAATTTTTTCTACTGATGTTTGATGCGTTTTTCATTTTCATGCTAAATTTGAAATTATGAGGCGAAGTGTTGTTGTGTGGTTGCGTAAAGCGTTATTGTATGTGCATGTTACATGTGTAACATCTGTAACGTAAGCACGTTGTTACAAATGAAAGAACTAATTACGCCTTGGAAGCTTCATGTCAAAGAGTGTACGTTGCTGCTTCACGATCGAACTGTTTACTCGTTGTAGTTAAGATCGTTTCTGCTGATTTAGTGTTTACCGGGTAAATATAGAGTGGTATGTCATTTTACATCTCTACGGCGCACCTGTTCTGTGCCATTATGCTGTGGGGGAAAAAGGATTGATCTGATGAATACATCGATTTATTGTGGCGATTTTGTAGTGATTTTTTTATTGCCGGAATATCGCTTACCTCATGATTTTTTTCAAGAGCGTCTAAACTCACTCTCTTATTGGTGTATTATGTTTGATATAGTGGTCAGTCATTTGTGTCTCTCGCATTCAAAACGCCTACATTTGGTTATGAGAAAGTTATTCTTCAACCGATGGCATCTTCCTAAACAATCAATAAAGTACACATATCTGTATGATTTCAAAAGTATAACAAGCTGTTGCAAAATTCATTGTTCATTATGTAACATTGTTCATTATGCAATATCGCTAAGGTGTCTCCACAGCTTAGCGAAATGAAGTAGCTAGGGTGGTCTTTCAATTTCTACGCAGCTACCTACCCACAAGAATACAAAACAGCACGCGACGCTGACGAAAGATCGCAAGACACCCACAGGCACAAACATACAGAATTTCGCACGACTGCCATCAGAAAGCATTTCACTAGCGCACTTTCCAACCTTTTTCCGAGCGCTTTCGACAAGGGGGGGAAACAATGATGAATGCACGCTTATCATGGCGTCAGCCTCCAACTGGGCGTTGGAGATAAACGCCAGAAAGAGTTAATTGGTGGAGGGAGAGAAAGTGAAAGAGAGATTAAGGGTAGACTGGTGGAAACAGTTTGTATCAGCAATATTTGGGCCCCACACAGGGCCAAAAGAAAGTAATTTGAACGGATCCAGATGCATTCCAATGGCGGGAGGTCTTTCGCGGATGTATTCCCTGATCCGCTCGTTCTGAAGGGTGATGTGGCACGGCGCATAATACCAGCATACCAGACGGCTGCGTGGAGCAAACACAACAAAAACAAAGATGCAAAATAGATCCAGGCAAGCAGAGCACGCAGTGCGGGGATCGCGTCGTAGTCGGGCAGCACCAGCGGCGCGCTGTTTCTGCGGTGACCATTTGGACGCACTTTACTGCTGACCACTCCGTGCCTGCGAGCGCGCGGAATGCGCGCCACTTTCGCTCTGACACATAAATTTCCTTTTTTTCTTCGTCGGGTCATTTAGTTGCACGGAGGTTGGGGATCGTGGTTATGTGCTTGTCTGCCGTAGTTCTTTAAATCTGTAAGCGAAACGGGATGCCTGGGAAATTTATCGAAGAAGCTTGCACGTTTCATTAGGCAGGTTTTATAAGGCCAAGTGATTGTCGCGTTGACGACATGATATGCTACAACCTATTGTCACAGGAATTCTTCATGGAGGGAAAATTTTGATGGAAAGAGAAAAAGGTTTCACTCCAAAAAAATAATCACATTTACCCACCGCCAAGCCCCAAACTCGACAGATCCGAAGCGGCAGATTGGATGCAATTACAAACCCAGACCTTCCCCAACCCCGTTCATCTCAGGAGGATATACCCAGATATTTAAGCAGATGATACCTGCAAATCATGTGGCTGGACTTACGCATCGCTCAGGCATATTCTCAGGAAATGTGCTATTACAGGCGAATAAAATGCAGTCTCCCCAGATGAAGGTGCGGCGCGGTGGACGGCCGCGCTGCGCAGCTCCAACCTCTAGGATCAAGTGTGGGCCATCCAGCAAGCCCGTGAGGCGGCGAGGAAGGAGACAGGGTCTCCGGTCCTCCTCGAGGGTGGCCTAGGCCCGGGCCACGGAATTGCCGGAGTTTTAAAGACGATAGTTTTTCTTGGGATACTTTAACGCAGAAGTTTTGGTCTATCTGTCTGTCCGTAACCCGATTCAGCTACTCGGCCAAAGTATGACTACTTTCTGAACGCCCGGCCAACTTGAACAGTCGTTTTCGTGCATACTTGTGAACATTGTCGATCAAAAAGCAAATATTACGCATATCTGAGGCGCAACAACAATCCGGAAGTATTAAGTGGTGTGTTCTTTTATAGAAAATACATAGAATACCTAATTCTAAAGACCCTAGTGTTTCTTAGGCTGCGCTGAAAATGCGAGCTGCCTCGCAAAAGCGAAGAGCCGTCGTCTATCTCCGAGGTCGCGCGAGGTGCCGCGTGTTTCATCCGACGCACGATAGCTGGCGCAGTCTGCCCTCGTCGCTGCAAACAAGAGAATCTCTTTTCGTGGTCGCTCTGCGCGACTTCTCAGCTTTTTACACGGTGCCAAAAACACGGCGCTTGCGGCGAGAAGACGCTTGGTCATGCCAGGACGGAAATGGTGGAGAACAGCATCACAGGTGGCCGCGGATGAGACGAGGACTCATATAGTACGACCGGCAGAAGACTATCGTCTTTCGATGACATTTGCAGCGAAGCACGCAGATACGCGGCCAATTTTTAGTAAAGTTGTTACCACCACCATTTGTGGGGGTGGCCCTAGAAATGGACAGGCATTATAGTAGAGATACCTAATCGAGGGTTCCGATCGCTGTTGCCGTCCCATGCCATCTCTGGATCAACATGAGCTGGTCGTCGAGGGTCGAGTTGTTCAGACCATTATTCAAATGCTCCTTCGTGGCAATTAAAAACTGAGTTAAGTCAGCGTGGCGGACAGTGATGAAACAGCGAAATTGGTGGCTTACAAAGAAGCCTTCGGTTCGCCAATGATTTCAGCTGGTTGAATGAAGTGGAATGCAGCGGGTTGAATGCAGTAGGATGAAGTGGGAATGAAGTGGGACGAGTGGTGCGAGTAGTAGTGGGAGTAGTGGGAGTGGTGGGAGGAGTGCCACATATTTGTTGTGGGATTTACCCACTTTCTCTAGCACACACCTTTTTACAATCCACGACAGCCCCGGACATGAAAGGCTCGACTAAGAACAGCATCGCTGTAAGGAGAACGCATGCGAATCACACGGTGTTAGATGTATTTAGGGTCACCTGTGAATAACCATTTTCTCGCGCCATCCATAAAAGGGTGCAATGTCTTATCCAGACTTGGAATGGAGGAGACGAGGACCTAATCACGATGCCTGATTGGGAGGAATTATCATTAGCTTTCATTGTGTGTTAAAATTTTGCAAAAAAAAATATCGTGCGAAAGCGATATATCGATATTCAAGACTCCGTGCTGCCGCCAATGATAAACGCAGCCACCTCTATTGTCCTCCATTTTTTCTGTGTTTTGGGACCATGTCCTGCATTTATAATTCTCAATTCCATTCAACCTTATAATATTGCTCGTAGCTTTCCTCTAAAAATTCAGCAAGTAAGTAAGATTCTAGAATTGGCAGAAACACCTCAGCCATAAAGGACCGCATACTGTTTTTTCCAACGGAAACACTGAACTTGGTAGACACTTAAAAAAAGTCTTTCGACTGTTCTTTGTGATAGCTGATTTATCACTTATATGACTTTCTTTAAGGAGACAGGTTAACTATCTCTGGCAATCATTATACTCTCATTAGATGGTCCTGGGACCCATGAGAGAGTTGACGTGTCTCTTTATAAATCGTCCTATACGTAGCAAGTCAGGATTCACTGGAAACAATAACACATTCGCGTTTTTTTCAATGCGAATGCATTTCATAGTCGGGCTAGGTCAGGCATCCGGCGTTGTCCAGCATTGTCCAGCGTTGTCCGCGGAGGAGGAGGAGGAGGATAGGTTGAGGAGGTAAGCGCCGGCAGGTGTTAGATGTGAAGCATCTTATGGCGAAGCTTAATCCGGTGGTGGTGGTGTGCGGCGTAACCACCCCTTACTGCGCATGCGCAAACGCTTTAAAAAAATAAAAATAAAAACCTCCTCTCTCCCTCCTCTAGGCATCCCTCCCCGCGGCAACCACACCCTCACTACGCATGCGCCTCCCCTCCTCTCTCCCCTGCTACGCTCCCCCCCTCTCTCCTCTAGGTATACCTGCCCGCGGCGTCCACACTCCCATTGCGCATGCGCGTCCCACCTCTCTCTCCTCTCCTACGCTCCCCCCCTCTCTTCTCTAGGCATCTCTGCCCGCAGCGTCCACACTCCCACTGCGCATGCGCCCCCGCCTCTCTCTCCTCTCCTACGCTCCCCCCCCCCCCTCTCTCGCCTCGCGACGCAGACACAGGCAGCGTCTGCTAGCGAGTTTCTTGGTTGAAAAAATTTGGCCGCGTATCTGCGTGCTTCGCTGCAAATGTCGTCGAGAGACGATAGTCTTGTGCCGACTGCACTGCATGAGCGGCATGAGTACCACAATTTAATAGCTGGGCTAGCCGCTGGGCTCGTTTTTCGGACGTTTTCCGGGCACGCTTAGACGGAGGCCGGCGTTTCTCCGCTGAAATTTGGTCGTCGGTCTTTTCTCTGCGTTCTCTGATCATGTCTTGTAGAGTGCGTCGTATTTCATCAAGCGGCCATATATGTTTTGCCTTGCCTGAGACAGCGCTTTTCTACGATGAATCAGCCGCATCTGGCTGGCATTGATAAAACAGAAGAGGACGCCATCTACAGCGCTACCGGGGAACATCGGCTTGTGTTGAACTATGCTGCTGCCAGGTGGCAGCACGACGCGTCGAAGTTAAATCACTGGGCGGAGACTTGTCTTGTACACAGCGGCGCATTTTCAGCGCCGCGTTTTCAGCGCCGCGTAATAAACACTATGATCTTTATAATTACATATCTATAGATTTTGTTTTAAAGGAACACTGTGAATAGTACTAAGGTATTGATGTTGTGCCTCAGGTATGCGTAATATTTGATTTTAATTGCCCACGCTCACCCGTATGAACACATGCTTCTCGATCAACATTGGAGGTCGTAAGGCAGGGGGGTTAAACTTTGGGCAACTAGCTGAATCGTGCGAGGTGCCGACAAACAGAGAAACAGACAGACCAAAGTTTCTCCGTTTAGGTATCCCAAGAAAGACTATCGTCTTTAAAAACCGACTGCTCGGGCTGCACAACCGTTCACTGGCCACCCCGTATATATGGCAATGGATCTTGACCTCCGAGGTGGTGCCGGTGGGAGATTTCTCCTGTGCGTTGTTGAACAATAAAAATTCGCAGCGTGCGCGTTAACTAAAAGCGGACTGCGAGTCTGTGTCCAGTCGGAGTCTTCTGTCGCTCATTGCACATTTGCAGCGATTGGCATGTTCCAGTAGGAAACACCGCTCCATCGCTGCGTGCTTCACGCATCCCCAGTTTTATCTCCTGCGCAACGCTGCAATGAGCGCCAGCGTCAACGCCGCCGCCGGTGTAAGCGTTAGCGCCCGCTGCTTCACATCTACACATGGTTCCCTTTAGTGGAGGATGGTGTAATTTTTCATCTCTCCGCTCTCACTCCCTCTCCCATAGCGACAGCTGCGGGCGCGCGCGCTTATCGTCGCCCCTAGCAACCGGAGGAGGTGGTGCAGATGGAGTAGCGGAGAGTGAGTGGAGAGGAGGAGCGCGCTCTGGTGTGTGAGGGCGCTCGCATCGCGGAAGCTCGGCGGAGCTCCCGCGTGTGTGGAGAGTGTAGCAAAGGGTAGGTGCAGTGCTTCGCCGCTCCTTCTCTTGCCGTTTGCTCTCTCTCCTCCCTGCGCCCCACACTCCTGTCCGCTCGCTCGCACGTATATATAAATGGAGTGAAGCGCGCGCGAAATGCATTCGCATTTCCTCACGATTCCCTTCGGGGAGGTGGGGGCATTTTTTTTGTTACAGTGCACCGTGCGAGCTGGCTATTTTGTCCGACATGAAAAGCTAGTGGGGACGCAGAAGATATCACCTCCATGGGTAGCGGATTATAAATTATCTTCGCCACACTCCCTTGAACAAATATTAACAACAAAAACAGAAGAGCGCCATACGAGGACTTCGAATATGCTGTATTATGTGTATTCATAATCAATCGGAAGGGTATGGCTATCCGTAGAGAAATACGTAAAAAAATGAGAAGTCTTGTGCGTTACATGCGTTTGAAAATATTCCCAAAGACAAAACGCAGGTCGCTATGAGGGGCCGTCTGAGGAAAGTAAGATGCGATTGCACTTTTGGTTTGAGGGTGCGTATACAAACTACAAAGAAGGGGAATGTTCCACGAGCTTCAAAAACCACGACGTCGCCCATACCGGTTCTATTTTTTAAAGCACTGTCTTTCAACGAACTAGCCAGCTATTTTTTCTCCCTTATCTTGGCCACCTTAAAATGCCGGTTTTCCATGACGTTATATATATAAGCAGTTGTGAAACGCAGTTAGGCTTATAAAAATATCTTCGAAGACCATGGCGTTTCCGCATGAGCTATCGTGAGTGAATGAAGAAGCAGTGGTTCAAGTGCTTGCTATGCTTCCATGTAATATGAACCAAAAGAACAAGCAGACGCAATTATACTTTTACATAAGCGCCATGTTCCAGTCACCTCAATATATGCCGGAATACTCTTGTCGCTCCTTCTTTTAAATGCGAAGCATTTCTTAGCGAACTTCGGCGAGTTTGAGCGTATCTATCTATCTATCTATCTATCTATCTATCTATCTATCTATCTATCTATCTATCTATCTATCTATCTATCTATCTATCTATCTATCTCTCTATCTATCTATCTATCTATCTATCTATCTATCTATCTATCTATCTATCTATCTAGCTGCCTACGACTTTGCGCTCTCCTGGCCGTATCGTTAATGGGATTTGTACCAAATTTGGTATGGCATAACATGACTGTATGACGAACATAACTGACAAGCCGTAATATGGAAATCATGACATGTCATGAGCGACATGACTTGCATGCCACGCTCATGGCGCTCTTGCGGCCGTTTCGTTACCTTGAGATACACTAAATTTGGTATTGAGTGACATGACTGTATGACGAACATAAATGACAAGTGGTAATATGGAAATCATGACATGTCATGAGCGACATGACTTGCATGCCACGCTCATGGCGCTCTTGCGGCCGTTTCGTTACCTTGAGATACACTCAATTTGGTATTGAGTGACATGACTGTATGACGAACATAAATGACAAGTGGTAATATGGAAATCATGACTTGTCATGTGCGACATGACTTGCATGCCACGCTCATGGCGCGCTCGCGGCCGTTTCGTTAGCTTGATATACACCAAATTTGGTATTGAGTGATATGACTATATGACGAACATAAATCACAAGCCGTAATATGGAAATCATGACATGTCATGAGCGACATGCCCTTTATGCCATGCTCATGGCGCGCTCGCGGCCGTTTCGTTAGCTTGAGATACATTAAATTTGGTATTGAGTGACATGACTGTATGACGAACATAAATTACAAGTGGTAATATAGAAATCATGACTTGTCATGTGCGACATGACTTGCATGCCACGCTCATGGCGCGCTCGCGGCCGTTTCGTTAGCTTGATATACACCAAGTTTGGTATTGAGTGACATAACTGTATAACGAACATAAGTGGCAGGTGGTAACATGAAAATCTTGGCATGCATGTCATCTACAACGCCAGTTACATGCCACGCTTGCGTCCAGTTCGCTAGCTTGATATGCACCAAAATTGGTGTTGCGTGACATGACTGTATGACGAACATAAATTACAGAACCTAACATGTAAATTATGACATGAACATTATGTAAAGCATGATTTTCTCCTTCCTGGCTGCTTCGCATTACATCGATTCCCACTGTGCGTGGGATCTGCCGGCTTTTTATATTAGCTTTCCCGGATGACTTGCAGGGAATCGTCAATGCCCTTCACTCAAAGGCGCCTAACCTAGACTATCTTTTTGAAGTATTTTGTTGCTTTTCCGCGTTCACCCTGCCTCAAAACATCAACTTTTTTCTGCATAAAAAAATAAGAAGCAGTGAGACAGTTTCTCCAAGTCAGAAACAGAACTTCATTACTTAACGTAGAGGAGACTGAGGAAAGATAGAAGAGAAGAAAGAAGGAAAGAAAGAAAGAGCTAAAAAATTGGCCTTCCAGTAAGTTCACTGATTAGCCTTTGTTGATGTCACGCCTCGGTGCTCGGGCCTAGCTACTACCATGTCATAAATTAAACATCAAAACATTTTGGGTTCTGCCTTAAAATCAAAACATTTAATGACTATCACGCCTTTCTTTATGTAGGCTCGGAGCTTTTCAGAGACTGGAAATGTATTCCACTGGTAGTCAAGGAACGCTTTTTTGTTGGGGCCTGTTTTTATGTAGACTCCTTGAAGTTTATGGACTGCTCGGGCAGTTGTTTCACGTTATTCTTCCATTTTATTTTGATTTTTTTTCTAACACAGTGGCATAGTACATTTTCCATTAAAACACGACACTGACTAAATGGTACAACGGAGCTAATGAGTCCCCGGCAAAGCGCTTTCGCTTATCTTAAGTGGGTCAACTCCACATTGCTCCTTCAAGTGTGCACCATTTGGTATTTACGTCCCAGTAACTCGATCGTAAATCTCTTTGAATAATCTTACCTCTTTTTCTTGGTTTTCGGGTTTATCGTTTTTCAACCACGATCTGATGTATAGGCACTGCCAACACAAGAGCCCCCTGTATTGCTTTCCTTTCTTTTTGTAAACTTGATCTCTGGTGTAATATAGTAAGCCGCATCAGTATTTGTTCTGGAAGGGGGGGGGGGGGGGTGGCATGCTTTCAGCGTCTGCCACCCGGAAACAACAGCATCACTGTATTGCGACGCCACAAGGACAGGTTGAGTTGTCCGCCATTTCTGAAGAGATGTGTCGTAAGTCATTCGGGTCCACCTCTTCATTCATTTGCTACAGTCTTTCCGTGAACCACAAGTAGTGTTACAGTAGCTACTGTCAAACTAATAAATGAGCCGCAGTAGTCGACGTCGACAGAATACCTTCATAGAAAAAGAAATTCTCCACATAGAAATGGATTCGATTTTGCCAGAGCAATGAGCAATAATTGTTGAAGTTTTACGTCTCAAAACCACGATAGGATCATGAGAGACACCACAGTGAACGGCCCCGCAAATTTCAACCATTTAGAGTTCTTTGACGTGTAACTGAATCTGAGTGCATTTTCCAGCATTTCTCCTCCTTCCAAATGTCGGGATTCGATCTCGTGACTTTCGGGTGAGCAGTCAAGCACCATCATCACTAGCCACACCAGCGGGTCTAGCCAGGACAACGCAACATATATATTTAACTTCTTTCAACGCATCTGGTCAAGTTATTCATTGATGGAGTCAAGCCAGAGAATGCATGGTGATTACTACAGAAGGTTCGCACAGTGAGAGTTCTCTGAGGGGGGGCACCGCGCACGCTCCTCACTGCTCGGAGCTCAATATATATTACAAAGAACTTATAACCAAATCAATTGTTTATCAAAAGAAACGTATTTATTTTAATGCTGTTTCTTAAAAGGACACAAAAAGCATCCATATTTTACAGCGCGAGAAGACACCACAGAAAGAAAGGCACACAAGACACACGGAGCGCTCCGTGTGTCTTGTGTGCCTTCCTTTCTGTGGTGTCTTCTCGCGCTGTAAAATATGGAAGCTGAAAACCAACTCGCCCAACATATCGCCTTGTGGAACAAAAAGCAGTTATTGCTTTTGACATCGACAGAAAAGCTGAAATGTACTAGAAAGTCTGCATAAGAGGACGCACCACTAGGTATTATACGATAATTATCTCTTGACAAGCAATCACTAGGCGAGTAGTGTCATTGGGTTGCCGGGCCGACCACTTCGGCGAAACCGAAATTCACCTTTCGTGCTTGTCATTTGGGCTGTTTCTTTCCCGTCTTTAAGAAATACAGTGCCTGCGATGATAACTGAATGGACGAATAGACAATAGCGCTGTTGCTTCTAACCTGTTACATTTTGCTACTTACATACAATTAATATTGAACAGCGAAGAGGCTTGGCAAATCGTTCCTCGTTTCCTCGCGTACCAAAAACTATCATCATCATAAACGGGTATGTGCCACAGAAATTGGGTAAATCCCACTACTCCCCACTAGTCCACTAAAAATGAAGACAGGAACAGCTAGCTCCACAAACGGGTATGTGCCACAGAAATTTGTATGGCATAATGAAAACTTTCATCATCATAAACGGGCATGTGCCAAAGTAATTGGGTAAAATACGCACAACTTCTACTGAAAAGTAAAAAGTCACCAGTAAGCCCAACAAATGGTTGCAAAGCGGCGGCGGTGAGCCGAAGACCCCGAGTACGTAAAACGAGAGAATACTAGGGTAGGGGAAAGTCAACGGTGGCTGCGAGAAAACCCCGAAGCGATGGAATGTCAAAGCCAACGACGACGTACCCGCGTCGTGTCTGTGACTGTTTGTGGTTTAAGTCAAACCTCTATGTACTGAAAATCAACGCAGAAACCACGTAGCATCACCTAAGCTAATGCCTAGCAACAACCTAGAATCAATCAAGAAAGTCTGAATTACCTAGCTAAGACCTAGAAATAACCTAGAAGCAACCAGATTAGTCTGCAGAATCGTACAGTGTCGCTGTACGCGGCTTAGTGCAAGTTTCGCCAATTTTTTTCCTGTTTGTTTAAGATAGAGAGGAAACAAAAGAGAAAGGCAGGGAGGTGAACCAAGATTTCACTGCGTTAGCTACCCTACACGTGGAATGGAAGAAATGGCCAATAGTAGATAAGATAGAGAAGAAAGAAAAAGGGAACGAAAAAGAAGAAATGAACAGAAATGAAAATGAACACAACACGAACTCACGCTGGTAGCTCACCGACGGACTAAGCAGAGCCTGTATTAGCTTTGCCGCCTTGCACACATTTGCAAATATGCAATGCAACATTCATGATTTTTCTGATAATAAATATATAAGACTAATAGGATTGAAACTACGGCTTCAAACAATGGAGGTATTGCAACATAAATTATAGTAAGCGCAGTCACAGTAAAATGATCTAAAATGAGAATACAAGTTATTGCATTACTTAGGTTAAAGAAGTATAAACGTTATTGTGCTCAATATAAATATCTATGGAAATACTCTAGTAAGAAGTGTATATCTCACATTTCATTCAAGTACATGGCACATTGTTCTGCGTGACAAGGACGTTTAAAGCTGCATAACAGATGTTCCAAGGCACTCATTGTCACAGAAACAAAACGAAAGTGCAGAGAAGCAGTGTTGGTTTTCCATGAAGAACCAATATTTTGATTTGCCTCGCGCATGTATAACGAAAGCAAAAGTGCGAGACTTGCACCATGCGCTATACATTCACGTACCTGTGACAGTGGGATGAGTAATGATGGGTTCATATTCTAAAACGTGCGCGCAGGTCGGAAAGACTCTAAATGTCGAAATAAATCCTTCTTTTCACTCCTTCAGAGCAATCGATATTACCTTAAGGCCCTAAACCAAAGCGCAAATGAAAGATCACATCCTGTTGCTGTCTTTCCGCCTTCAAAAGCACGTTATTATAAACAAAAACATGTTGCGAAATGCTATATAACACCATACGTGTGATGTTACCGAAAAATGTATCCATTCTCCGTAAAGACAATATAGAAATATAAAGAGAAAGTTGCTCTGCATCCTCTAGATAAATACAATACACGTTAGCAGCGCCCTACCCGACAGAGCCTTGGGAAGACGTGACGGCCTTGTCCGTACAGGAAGGCGAAGGCAGATTGTGATGGATGACCCGGCCAATGCTTCTCTCACTAACGTCTCCACTAGGAGAGCTTCGCTGGTCGCCGATATAGGTTTTACTTCAGAGTGCAGAGTTGAAATCGATATAGGAGCACGGCAAGTGTTATTATGGGCCGTTTATTACCGTGTCGCAGTCTTCTAATCTGCATACTTGCAGCTTTTTTTTGCAGAAACTACAAACACACTTATCTTTCTACGCTGTTGCTTCACTGGGCCTGTTCGAACTGTTCAATGATCCTTTTCATTTTACGAGCAGCACAGTAAGCTATTGTCCTAGGTGATACGTGCTATAAAGGTTGTAGCCTAACTTCAAGTTTCTTTGCAGCCATGGTACTGGGATCAATTTACAATGTGGTAATTATGCGTAAGCCGTGAAGTGAGGAATTACAGATGAAGAACTTTTTAGGTTGCAGATGACACATGCTGGAATGGAAATATTGTAAACATAGGTGTAGTAATTATGTGTAATGGAAGTATTGGTGTATTGCAGTTGTGTGATAATGCCGACAAGTTCCCAAGCATAATTCCAGAAAAAGTGCGTTAGTTTTCAGATATCTGTGAGTAAATATGAGCAGCCATATATGAATGCAATGTCAATTTTTGGCATGGCTGAACACTTTTACTAATTGTGTTGAGTGGATCTACAACAAACACCACGGGTCTATTTCGGACTTTTCTACAGAAAACTGAACTTTATGATCATGTGCGATATATATTGATGCCATAGGGGCAAACTAATGCAATAAAAACTGCAACAATGCCTACCTGCATGGTTCCATATTTCTTAAAAGTATTGCTAGACTTACTGTACTAATTTAGTTGCCTTCATGTGTAGGCTGACACCAAGTTCCGTGTACATCCCATTTCTTTGGATTGTGCTTGCATACTGGCACTGTGAAATGAACATGGCAGTGTGCATATGATGAGGTTTCCCACACTACTTTCAAGTGCTTGGGCTGTACTGCATATGGTCCTAGTGTTTTGTATTGGGTGTAGCTTCTGTGCATGAAGATGGAAATATACATATGCTTACATTGACATGAGAACTGCGGCTGTTTTGATTGCAATAAAACATTGCAAAGACTGTTTCGTTTATCATTTGAGGTATGCACTTCTGCATGCAATACAAATCGCTGAAACACTTCTGGCACCGTGTAATCGCTTGTGTTTTCATTACCAAACAAGTAGAACAGGTGATTTACTCTTCAGAATTATTGTGGAAGATAAATAGGCGACAGACAGATTGGCAGAAAGTGATCTTGGCCTTGCCTATTTTGGGTGATCCTTCATCAATCGTAGCGTAATTGAAGCTGCGTGCTGCATAAAGTTTAACAAAATCTCCAGGTGGACGAAGCAGTGCTAAAATGACTAGGTGTTTTCCAGTTTTGTGCCTATGTGCTACAGTCCTCGTGTTTCTGTGTTATGTCTACGAAACTCGGAAGGGTGAACCAGCTAACTTGTCTAATTCTGTGCGTATAGTACACTGTCAATCTAAAAGAACCCTTATTTTCTGAAGAACAGCTGTTTCGTTGAGAAAGAGGGTAATGCTACATTTTTTAATTAGTGCTACATCATTTGTGCAAGGGGATTGCCAATTACACCTGGACATTCACAAGGGCGAAGTGCATGTGCATTAACTTTTTTATTTAGCGGGAGACCTGCCACTGCTAAATTTGTGGTGCTTGTGCTTGACACTGAGGCATACCTTAGCCTTTCCCTTTAACGCTTTGTGTGATGTTTAAAAATAAAGGTTAATTAGTGAAACTGTATGTAGTCTCTGATTGTGAAAGGAACTAAATATTGAATTTGAGTTAGAGAACCACTGTGTGCCGCGCTAAAGTGAGAGTTGCGAATGAGTGCTAATTGCGGATATAGAATACAGTTCAGCTGGTTAGAAGGCGCTGCTGACCCTGCGTTTGGTTCGTGACACTACGCTCGTATTACATGCACTTAGTGTAGGTGCGTTACAATATCATCGTAACTCTGCCATCTGCATAGTCGAGCACACGGGGGAGGGAGGAGGAAGTTGGAGGGAGGGAGGGTGCGAAGACTGCCCCGTACATTGACTTATTAGGGAGGGGTGGGCGCCTCGACAAACCTTCCTCCCCCCCCCCCCCCTTTCACCCCTCCTCCTGATAAGGAACCCTGCGCACGCTTACGGGAATCTGCCGGTGTAACTTTTATATGCTATGGGAGCGGCAGCGTTCAGCGCGCCGGTGGTAGACGAGAACGATGGACACAGGCACGCCCGCGGCTCGCGCTCAGCAGCCGCTGACAGGCAGTCGCGGCAGAGTCTTGAAATGATGAAGATGTGTTGCTGAGTGCCTCATCCCCATCTCTGAGGAGTTCTGTGCGGCGGCTGGCCCAGACCCTTACAATGGAAAAACAGACGGTGTCTAACAGCTCAGAACACGCCAATGCCACGGGACGCGTGTAGCTCGCGGCAGAAAAAACGAAAACGGCTCCACAGCATACGCCCATGGAATGCATATGCGTTCGGCCATGTGAAGATACCTTTGTTGCGCTGGTATTCACGAATTTCGGGCGAGCGATGCATCGTAGACATGTGGAGAAGCACTGGACAGGGCCCACGTTTACATTTTTCAAGCAGCGCGGCACGAAGAACCGAATAATTCAGAGCCGAAGGTGTTTAGTTTCACCTGCATGACGCCCCGATATTTATGTGCTGGCCTTACGCAAAGGCAAACACATGCCGATGCTACGAAAACACAAGTTTGAAGTGCCGTCGACGGGTTACCAACGGCTTTGTACCACGGCCGCCTGGGTCATCGGCGCGCGCCCCGGTCCAGGTGGCTGTGTTTGTACATATATAACCCCGTGAAAAACAAGAAAGTAAGCGGTAGTGCTGTGGTGTAATGGTTATGGTGTATGCGTGTGGCCGCGAGATCAATTCGTGTGTTGTGCGTGCTTGTGTGCAAAAATCATGTTTGTGCTTAAGTACTTTGTTGTCCATTTCTAATATGTCCCAGTAAAAAAATAGTGGCAAGAAATATCTCTGAAACGCTAGTATAGTGTCTGATATATATATTTTTTTCGCAAGCGTACATATAACAACACTGACTGCACTGTAGAAACCTAGTGTGGCACTAAATCGAGCTGCTACAGAAAGCCACCGCTGCTGCGTCTCCGTGCCGCGTTTGCTTCACTGTGGTGTCTGACGAGCAGAAACACATCGCTTTCTTTCGACATGTGGCGCAATCGAGTACTTTTACAGACCCCTAATACCTGTCTCGGCTTTACTTCTGGCCGTATTTGCCTTATCATGGGAACAGGGAAATGAATACAGCGTCCCCATCTCTGCAAGGCTACAGAAAACACGAGCGAGCCTTGTAAATAACTCTTGTTAAGCCTTCTGCACCACAAATCGACTGCGTTTATAAAAAACGGGGCTATTTCCGCGGCAGTATCCGGCTAGCGAAGCCTCATTACTCAAATATAAATGAAATACGAGCATTATTTCTGAATGAATGAGTTTAATAATGCAGGCCGACGGCTAGAAAGATTCGAAGTGGACGGCCCTCGCTTCAACAGGCACCGCCATCTTGCCCTAAGTACCCCCCTAAAACCTCCTTTTGAAGGGGGGTTTTGCGTAGTAACTTTACGATGCAAGTTAAGAGCCGAGACCAAAACACCCTAAAATGCTCAAACCCGTTTGCCCTGTGTGAATTTTCTGGAATGAAAGGTGCTGTGGGTTTAATTTCATTGTTGCTGTAAATACGGAAATGTCACTATTGTTCCCCGCGATCTCACAGCTATACGACTTTTCTAATAGTTCACGAGCACCAGAGTAAGCTATTGTCCTAGGTGATACGTGCTATAAAGGTTGTAAGCCTGAATAAGTAAGACCTTTCAAAAATGCTTGCATGCTTATATATCTCAAATGTTAATTGCATCATTCAGAGCCCGTATGATAAATTATATGCTGCGCTTCAACCTACAGGGAATACTGCCATAATAAAGTACACTGAGAACAAATGTCAAGTTTGCACGGCCGGGTGGCGAACAAGGGGCATGCTCTAAGCGATATTTATTCTGAAGCCATGAAATCATTTAGTCGCGGTCCAAAACGACCTCAGAACTACTTTCGTTAGTCTAGTTTCTTTTGATTGCGTCTGTAATGTATCACTTCTAGATAAATGTGCATGTGTGCACATTGCAGCCACATAGGACCCGCAAAGTTGAAAAAAAAACTGCACTTGTCAAAAATCAATCTGTTTACCGCTATATCAAAAGAATGAACGCTGCTTAAACAATTGTAGTCCCAATGCACAATAATACGCCCAGTATCACATAGTGCATCACTACCAGGGCTGGGCAGTATCGAAGATACATGTATCTTAGATACTATCTTAGATACTCTTTGGGTATCTTGTATCTGTATCGCGATACGTCTCCCAAAACGAGTATCTGTATCTGTATTTCCGATACATTCAATAATGTATCGTGTATCTTAAGATACAAGATACTGCTATAGCAACGCCACCCTGCGAAGCAACAAACGTGGGCTGAAATCTGCCTCTCAAGCTGATACTGCTGCCACTAAGCCACCTCAATAAAGCTGAAGGCAGATATAATCCTTTGTCTTTCCTTCAGAGTGTTCCAGTGAGCATAGGAAATAAAGTGTATACGCGTCTTTATTGGTGGAGCAGAGTCACGGGATGGCGCTTCAGCCATCTCGACAAAAACAAGCGCGTGAACGTCTACGTCCAGCCGACCTTTTGTTTCTCGATGTTTTCTTTCGTTTTAGCTGTGTCAGTGCCATGAACCTTGTTTGTAGCCACGGCACTGTGCTGCGTGCTCCAATGCACGCGGCGTCTTTCGCTCAAATTCGGTTGCGGCTACAGTGTCCTTATTGAAGTTTGTCTTGCGTGGTACTTTGTTACAAATTCTCAAAAAGGCAAGAATGGAGTTGCTTTGCGTCTCCCTGCTTTCACACAGAGATTTCACAGATCTCGTCGATGTAAGCTTGACTTGCACAGTATGTGGCTTACATGCAAATTAGATTATAACAACTGTCCCTCTACCGGTGTCAATGCTATATGCAATAGAACAAGCATTTACGTAACAGATGCTATTTTGGCGTACTGTATCTTCATTCTTCGTGCTAAATTATGCAAGAAGTTCTTTGATGATACCTTGATTGTTTGCACAAGTACTCTCTTTGCTGTCCTCCGTTTGCATTCCACACATTACCTAGGCCACTGTGTAGTTTTTTTTTTCATTTTGTTAACTGCAATAAGTCTTTAACCTCCTCCTCTATTCCTTCTCTTATTTATTTTTATTTTTAATTGTCGGCGTCATTGCTACAATTTACATATCTACATTCCATGTGAGTTTACTGTTCAGGCGGTGTTAGGGCAAATGTAAAATAATCTGAGCGTGCCTAGTACCTACAGGAACAAGAGTTCTGCTTATGATTTAATAAAACAGCAAGATTGAGTTTACATTATAATAATGAAAATTATAACAACAAATCCTAAAGACATTAGAAAGGGGATTTTTGAAACATAACACCAAGTACTATGGTTTTCTCATCAGCGTCCTCACGAGCCTTTTAGTGCTATTTTCCGTGGGCACTGAGTTTTTATCTGACCTTAACACCTAAGTTGACGATACATCATGCTCTATTTTCATAGCTTTTAGGGGTGCAGCTTGTATCCTGTTTATAAAGGGTGTCACGTAACTGGAACCAAATATTTACAAAGAAGAGGTTAACCTCAACTGAATAAAACCAACGATGAGGTTTACCGCCATGTGGCTCTCATTAGGGTATTTTTATATTGCGCTTAATTTCTTAACTAGGATGAAGAATGTAGCATTTCTGTTCTTTATTTTTGGGCCAAGTGCGTTTCTTTACGTTTTAGAGGGCATTCTAAAACGACAGATCAGATTTTTTGTGGAAAAGTAAATACGCTTACGGACAAGGTAAGACTCTGCACCAGTATTTGTGCCATCTGGCGGAGGCTTCTTATTGAAGTTCTTGGAATTAGACGGCAACCCGCTGGCTGGTCGCCAAGCAGAGCAGCGACACCAATCAAATACAAAAGTGCCAAGTAAGCAAATGCCAGTGACTTGTGTCGGAATGAAACTAATATACATTAAGCAAGAAAAACAGAACTTTCGGGATTTAAACATATATTTCATTGAAATAAACAAAGTTGGTCGCAGTTAAGACATTTTCAAGCAAACACTTCTGTACATAGGTATTTGCAGCGTCATTATATAGATCTATAATAGCAAATTTACAAATGTATCGAAGTATCTTAAGATACAATTTGGAAGTATCGTATCGGATACATTCGTTCCGGAAGTATCTTGTATCTGTATCTCCAATACTTCTTGCCCGAGTATCTTGTATCGTATCGCGATACAATTTCAAAGTATCTTTGCCCAGCCCTGATCACTACATGTGGTCACATTGTATTCGGCCTGTTCTGACCAACTTGTTCTGAATTTTTTTTCGCATTTTCTCTTTTACCCAGAATAAATCAACACAAGTAGCATTAAGAGAAAACATGTTGAATGACATCGTGCATCAATGTGCGTACAACTGTTTGCTCCTCGGTACCATCAGCCTCAAGAAGACAATGACCGTGACTAATACGCAAGGAAAAAAAACTGCGTCGCAAATCTGTTTTAAAGTGTTAGGTCACATCGCCACGATTATCTAAAGAATAACATTCATATCCAATATTTAGCGTTTTTTTATTGGTTTCATACCAAGTGCGAAGTTTCGCTTAATGTTTCCTCCGAATGTTGTGTCTGTTGCTGCATGTATTGAAAAGCAGTGTAATACTCACACAAACCTTCAAGAGGCAAAAGCTCCACGGTCTCCTAAAGCATAATATACAATAAAGTAGTCCTAAATTAAGAAGGGTAGAAGCTTCTAAGGTGCTACAAGATCATTTTTCCCGATATCAAGGTACTTTGAAAAAAAAAAGCTAAAAATCAAATATTATAACACAAATAAATGGTACACTTTCGTTCAGTGTTCACTTATTTTTGACCATGTTACAGGGAGCGCTTGAGTTAAACCGTACGAGTGAGCCGCCTACTAATTTGACGTAGGTGGAAGCAAGAGCAAGGCACGCGCCTACCACTTGTCTCGAAGAAGGAGAGCCGAACACGGAAAAGCAGCCGCAGGAACATAAGAACAATGTCTCTGCCTTCAAGTGCACAATCTACGCCGGAACCAAAGTAATTGCTTTTCTATAATAGTTCTTTCCTCCAGCGCTTCGAATTATCGCACACGTCGCTCGCAGAAGGCGGGGAGTTGACGAGGGAAGTCATGTTTAACAACTAAGTAGCGTCGGAGAGGAGATAGAAAAGCGATGCCTCGAATGCTAGGCCGCTTTGGAGGTGGTGGTTCCTTGAAAACCACTATAGGCCTTGGGGAATTGGGAGATGTAAGGCGCGAAACCTCATGGCCGGTGCTAGTCAGAGACGCGAAGAATATGCCAACGAGCGGGCACTGTGTGCGCTTCTCTCCTTTGCAGTGTGGCATCCAGATCATTGAAGAAGCTAGCGAAAAAAAAAATTGGCCGTCATCCCGCTTTACAAACGTGAATGTCCAACGAAGCTGTATCTAACGTCACACATGCTGACGGGGGGTGCGCGTTTTCTCATCACTTTAGAGTAATGGTAGCGATAATCACTTTGTGGCCGCTGTGGTAGAACGCCATCGGTTCTGCGACATTTTTAGAAAGACGAATTGGTTGCTTGGTCAAGCATTGCATTAACGCTGTTTTTCTGGGGTCTTTAGTTTCTGAGGTCTAACCATGGCAGTCATAGAATTAACTGAATCAATCGCTAGACGGGTCTCCCTTTTATTATATGAAAGCGAGAAACAAATTACACCATCTCCCGCTAAAGGGAACCATGTGTAGATGTGAAGCAGCGGGCGCTAACGCTTACACTGGCGGCGGCGTTGACGCTGGCGCTCATCGCGGCGTTGCGCAGGAGAGAAACCTGGGGAGGCGCAAAGCACGCAGTGATAACCGGCGTTTCCTACTGGAACATGCCAATCGCTGCTAATGGGCAATGAGAGACAGAAGACTCAGATTGGCCCCAGAGACCCGCAGTCCGCTTTTTGTTAACGCGCACGCTGCGAATTTTTATTGTTCAACAACGCGCAGGAGAAATCTCCCGCCGGCACTACCTTGCAGGTCAAGATCCAGTGCCTATACATACGGGGTGGCCAGTGAACGGTTGTGCAGCGCGAGCAGTATAAAGTCTACTACTACTGCGCGCGCAGCACAACCGTTCACTGGCCACCCCGTATATATAGGCACTGGATCTTGACCTCCAAGGTAGTGCCGGTGGGAGATTTCTCCTGCGCGTTGTTGAACAATAAAAATTCGCAGCGTGCGCGTTAACAAAAAGCGGACTGCGGGTCTCTGTGGCCAATCGGAGTCTTCTGTCTCTCATTGCCCATTAGCAGCGATTGGCATGTTCAAATGCCAATAACGCCAACTGCCAAAAGCTTCTTTTTCAAATTACATACGAATACACTTCCCTTAAAAACATGGCTTCAGGAAAAAGGCATTTTCATTCCTTGGACAACCGATTGCCTATTATGCCAAAAACCAGAGTCTATAGAACATGCTTTTCTAGATTGCAGGGATGATTTTCTAGATTGCACTGGGACGTGCTCCAGCGTACCCTAAAGAAAGAATTACGTCTGGATCCTTATGGCATAAGGTTCCGTCCCAATAGAAAGCCCATATGACATGATAATGATCCTGGGTATCCACGGATTATGGAAAACGAGAATGCAGGTACGCCGTGCAGATGTGAATGTGAAATCTTCGAGAGACAATTTCATTGAAAGTGTCGTTCAAATTAGGGAGATCTTCAGAGCCCAGCCTGATCAACCAGACTGGGTCACTTTACTTGACGTGCTTAACGATATGAAAAAGTTCTAGATTAGGCAGCTTTGCATCAGTGTGACACTACCGTGTTTTGTGTATGTGATCTTGCTGTACCTTTTGCACGACTGCAATAAAGAAAAAAAAAAGCACGAGCAGTAAGTTTTTTCAACCAAGAAACTGCTAGCAGACGCTGCCTGCGTCGGCGTTGCAAGGCGAGAGAGGGGGAGCGTAGGAGAGGAGAGAGAGGCGTGGACGCGCATGCGCTGTGGGGGGTGTGGACGCCGCGGAGAGGGATGCCTACAGGAGAGAGAGGGGAGCGTAGGAGGGGAGAGAGGGAGGGGACGCGCATGCCCAGTTGGGGTGTGGTCGCCGCGGGGAGGGATGCCTAGAGGAGAGAGAGGGGGGAGAGGAGGTTTTTCATTTTAATTTTTGTAAAAGGTTTGCGCATGCGCAGTAAGGGTGGTCACGCCGCACACCACCACCACCACCACCGGATTGAACTTCGCCTTAAGCTGCTTCGCATCTAATACGCGGGGAGTAGGAAGGGCCCTTTGACATCATTCGAAGCCTTCGTGTGAAGCGCAAAGCAGTTGCAACGTAATGTTCACCGGGAACACGTGGGAGGCTGTTTACATTGTTCAAGGGCGCCTTATCTTCCAGCATGCTGTTTAGATGCTTGTTTTGCGGTTTTCTTTATTGAAGCGAATATTGAGCTCTGCGCTGTATGCCTGGTTGCAAAGAAATATATGCCGTTTTCATTTGAATTGTTAAAGCGCTCACAAGGCTACTCAGAGGTCGAAATTCTTTAGTTGTGGCCTTGTGGCGTTGCAGTTCTGCACGAATTAACAGCGAAAGCGTTCGTCGGCTCCTCTGCCCACTTCTGCGAATGCCCTTCATCAGCGTCCGAGGTGAAAACGCAAGGAGCGCGTGCTTCTGCTAGCAGCCGAGCACACGAGCGCGAGTGTGATGGCGGTTTAGGGGCGCGGCGTTTTGTTTTTTGCCCACGCGTTTTCCTGCCCCAAATACGAGGCAGTAGCGGGTTAGATCTATAAAACTTCTGTGTAAAAATACACACTAACCTATTGTGGGATGGCAACAGCGGCAGCCTGGAACAAGGACGAGGCTTCCAGGGCCATTGTGTTTCCGGAATTGTTCGCAGCCACTCATCATGAACCTCGAGGAAGAGCGATTAACTCGGTCTTAAGCTCGTCGCTGTTGCTGAGGTTGGGATGGGTTGTAATCCCGCGAAAGGACCAAGACTAGGAGAAAAAAAGGGGGTTTAGAGAAAAAAATCGAGGAGCTGCTCTAATCAGTGTCGAGCTGTAAATTACTGAAGCTCGAGAGAATGGCGTGGACAGCCAATGCGGCGCAATTCAGCCAAAGGAAAGGTGGTGGAAACTGGAATTCCCCGAAACATGCTAAAAGCGAGGTTTTTCGTGATAGCCCGTAAATTGACAGCCACAGCTGGACCCTAGGAGCCGCTGCCACCTGGCGCGCTCTCCCAATCAGATAGGTCTGTTCCCCCAGGAGTTGACAATACCCAGTGTTATGTGATGGGGTGTATAGTTTATTGGCTGGTGCTCATGAGCTGACGTGCCTATAGGTGCCGTGTAATTCCAGGTATTACTGCTTTGTAGCCATCACAACCGTTTTGAAAGGTATCATACATATTAGAAAGTTGCGTTACCACTTCAGCTCACGTTACGTTTCATTTCTCACCAGTTATCCTTACTTATACAGTAAAGCTCGTTAACTCTAACTCGAAGGGGAGTTGAAAATTTTTCAAATTAAGCGGAGTTCGAATGAGTGGGCCGGAGCTCAAATGAACGCACATCCCGCCATACCGCGCGGGAGAGCCCAAAGAAGCCACCTCTGGGCTCGTGAATGCGAATTAGGCGCTATTACACGTTTGTGGCATGTGATTTCGTAAATTGAGTTCATGAAGCAGTAAAAGGGAAAAGAAATTAATTGATCAGTCAGTAATAAGCCTGAAACAAGCACCGATATGCGCTCATGTGAGCAGTGAATCTTAATGTCGAAACATATGACGCTATTTATGCTGGAAAACACGTTTGTTTGAACGATGGCCGTTCCACTCACTGCGAACAGACTCAACTCCGTCGTAAAGGCACAAGACCAAAGAAACGTTTTATTCACATGAGCTTCGAAGCGCTCTGCCTTCAGTTCAGAGCGTCCCCGCTTCACGTGCACTCGCGCTCTTCTTCCTTCTCTGTTCTTCGACCCAGCCCGGAACGTGCAAA
>JALIZH010022214.1:0-69223 GCA_030522465.1 Rhipicephalus appendiculatus | reverse complement strand
ATTTTCGTTTCCCATCACTCCTACGTGACTTGGAAGCCACTGAAAACATATCTCATGGCCGTCCAGGTAACCGATGGTAATTGTTTTTAAGATTGCATATATTATGCTATCATCTATATGAAAATAAAAATCCTTATTTGTAGCGCTCCTTTGGAGTCAGAATATATTACCCAGTTTTGCCTTTGCTGGCTTTCGACAATGAATTTTGAAGCTTGTAATATTGCAACAAGCTCCGCTGCTGTAGACGATGTCTTTCGAGAAAGTCGGAAATCTCTTTCTATTTTATATACGGGTCTATGAAAAGCAGCAGACGAGCTTTCATCCATTGTAGATCCATCCGTGAAAACAAATGTGAAACAATAAACTCTTCAACAACAACAGTAACACAATACTGATATGAGAATAATATATTTGTTGTTATTATTATTATTAATGTTATTATTATTATTATTATTATTATTATTATTATTATTATTATTATTATTATTATTATTATTATTATTATTATTATTATTATTATGTGAGGCACAAATTTTCTTTGAAAAAAATTGAGTGGTTGTCTTATCAGAGGCGTCCCTAATGTGAACGAGGCATGCTATAGTATACTGATATTAAACCAACCCCGCGTTTTTGGAGCAGCGCGTGATTTCATTGGTGGCTAAGTATTCCACAAAAAAAGTTATCTGTAGCGAAAAATCCGGTGCCGACGCTGGTGTCGGCGTCTTCGTTGCGAGTGAAAAAAAAGCATTGCCCGTGGGCGAAAGGTCGAGATGGCTGCAAATAAATGAACAATATTAATAGCTCGCGCGTAAATTGAACCCAGTACTTCTGCACGGAAAACAGGTGTTCTACAACACAGCCACGCCGGTGCTTGAAACTGTTCGAAAAAAAAAAGGAGCTATGATAATGTCATGTAGTGTGAGAAGGCCCCTTAACGTGTGCTGTGTTGCGTCCCAGAAGCGTAGAATGGCACTAGCGTCAAACATTTAATTGCACCAATGAGTGGTTGATTTAAAAACTCGCCAATAAGCGCGTCAAGCAAGTAATAAATAGGTCCTACCGAGGGTCCTTTTAAGAAACATCACCATGTAAAAATATTACCACGCTGTTCTTGAGCAATACGTGCAAAGAAACAATTACACTATAGTAGCAGCAAGGAAACCAGACGAGAGCTATCTTCAAACTCGCTTGTACGCGTTCTTCGTTCGAAATAAAACTGGCCGAAATAATCGGGTCTCTAACCAAGACCTGATGCCGTTGTGCAGACCGCATAGCCAGTGCAACAAAGAGGTGTGCTTTGCGGTTATGTACGTACATCCAAATATCATCGGGGGTTTTACGTCACAAAACCACGATATGATTATGAAGGACGCCATCGTGGAGGGCTCCGGAAATTTCGAACATGTGGTGTTCTTTAACGTGCTCTGACATCGCACAGTATACGCGCTTCCTCCATTTCGCCTCCATCGAAATGTGACCTCTGCGGACGGGGTTGAACACGCGGCTTTCGGGTCAGAACCCGAGCACTGTAACCGCTACATCACCACAGCGGACGGTCGCATACGTGAATATAATTGGTTTCATTACGCTTTCACGAACAGGCAGCAAAGAGGGGAAGACGAGCTGTATAGCATGTCATGTACAATGAAATACATTTCGGACGTCTTTTATTATGTGCTCTAGAAACGTTAACAGCGTTGTTTAAATTAAGGCGTCTTTCTTAAAATGTTTAAATTTGGAAAATAATTCAGCAATTTCGTCCCTGTAATGAATTTAGGCCTTTATTTCTGCTACGTTTTGAGCTCTTAAAAAAGATTATCACTGGCAGCGAATACGGCACGGCACGTTGCCTTCACTCAGTAGCGCGAAAAAATTCACTTGTTAAGTGACGCCAACAAATATTAGCTACGTGAAGCCTGTCTCTACATATTCTCAAAGCGTCATCGCCATCTCATAGGCTGATATTATTTTCTCGAAATTAGCTTTCTCAGGTTACAAAAACGGCCGCGACAAAAGGACGTCCTAACTTTCTTCAAGAAACCAGTGGGGCCGACAACTATACAACCGCACGAAATATATTGAAAAGGACGAGAGGAAGGGCAGCACGCCCTTTCGAAATACGAGTTTGTCAAGCGCAGCAAAGTGACTTGTGCGCGCGGATTCACTATAAAAAAAATACTTGATTCACGATCGAGCAACGAACCGACCGCTCGTCGTGCACGACTTGCGCTTATCAGTCAGCGATCACGGTTCGCTCTCGGTGGCGATAGTCGACATCGAGCTGCTTCGTTGTTGTTTTATTTTTTTTATTTTTTTTATGTATGGCCACTTTGTCTGCCGCGCGCCATGCGTTATCGCGCCAGTTTTGAAAGTTGAAGGTCTGTACGCCACGTGGTGTGAAAAACGGTGAACTAAAAGCGATGTCCCGAAATGCTGGGTATGCGTTAACGCGTGTTGTAAAGCGTTTTAGAACAGTAAAGTAACAACCAGGCGTCACACAATACGAAATGCGTAACGAGTGGGTCGTTCAATGCTCCAACCCATTACAAAATGGCATAATTCTTCATCGTCGTCAGCCACAGAAGCAACAAAGTGCACATAATGCGTTACAAGTGTGTAGCGGGTACCGCACTTTTCCGAAGAATGAAGAATATTGGTAGAGTAGACGCTTCCCCACTACACAAAAATTATGAGTATTTATGGCGTAATGGCTACCATGTAAGTGCGCTTGTAGTAGTTGCCCCAAGAGTGTTTAAAAAAGGCTCTAGAAAGGCCGCCCTTCCAGCTTTCGCTGTGACTGTGCTGCGCCTTCCGCGCAGGCCTGGCGGTTTTTAAATGCGAATGCATTTCATAGTCGGGCTATGTCAGGCATCCGGCGTTGGCGTTGTGCGGCGTTGTCCGCGGAGGAGGAGGAGGAGGATAGGTTGAGGAGGTGTGCGCGCCAGCAGGTGTTAGATGTGAAGCATCTTATGGTGAAGCTTAATCCGGTGGTGGTGGTGTGCGGCGTGACCACCCTTACTGCGCATGCGCAAACCCTTTCAAAAAAAAATAAAAATAAAAACCTCCTCTCTCCCTCTCTCTCCTCTAGGCATCCCTCCCCGCGGCAACCACACCCTCACTGCGCATGCGCCTCCCCTCCTCTCTCCCCTGCTACGCTCCCCCCTCTCTTCTCTACGCATCTCTGCCCGCAGCGTCTACACTCCCCACTGCGCATGCGCGCCCCCCTCTCTCTCCTCTCCTACGCTCCCCCCCTCTCCCTCTCTCCCTCTCTCGCCTTGCGACGCCGACACAGGCAGCGTCTGCTAGCGAGTTTCTTGGTTGAAAAAACCGAATGCTCGCGCTGCACAACCGTTCACTGGCCACCCCGTATATATGGCAATGGATCTTGACCTCCAAGGTGGTGCCGGTGGGAGATTTCTCCTGTGCGTTGTTGAACAATAAAAATTCGCAGCGTGCGCGTTAATTAAAAGCGGACTGTGAGTCTCTGTGTCCAGTTGGAGTATTCGGTCTCTCATTGCACATTAGCAGCGATTGGCATGTTCCAGTAAGAAACACCGCTCCATCGCTGCGTGCTTTACGCATCCCCAGTTTTAAATGCGAATGCATTTCTAGTCGGGCTATGTCAGGCATCCGGCGTTCGCGTTGTCCGCGGTGGCCTCGGCAGGTGTTATAGTGAGTGGAGAGGAGGAGCGCGCTCTGGTGCGTGAGGGCGCTCGCATCGCGGGAGCTCGGCGGAGCTATATATGAAAAAAAATTTTTTTAAAAATAAAAAAAAAGAACAAAAGAAAATTAAGAAAAAAATTTTAAAAAAATAAAAAAAGAAGAAGAAAAAAACAGAAAAAAAATAAAAAAAAAACAGGCGCTGCGCCGTGCTCCCGACCAGGCTGCAGAAATCAGGCGCCCTTTCCTTCTTCGAACCACTACCACCATATATAAATGGAGTGAAGCGCGCGCGAAATGCATTCGCATTTCCTCACGATTCCCCTTCGGGGAGGTGGGGGCATTTTTTTTTTTTTTTTGAGATGGCGCAGGTGTTCGGTGGGTCATTATTTAATACACCAGCCAGTGTAACTTTTGTACACGAGGTCACATGTCAAAGGGATTATGAAAAAGTTGAAGCAGTCTGGAGCTTTGCCTTCAAGAACAGAACGCGATAGCCTTCTCAATTGCTAGCCTCGCTTGTACTCTTCGCACATGCGTCAACCACGCCGTAAAGAAGCGAACGACTGACTGTGAGCGTGACTTCGGTCGTTTGAAACTATCCTAGAATGGCTACTGGAAGCACGATCAAATGCCCACTACTCCAGAATTCCCGCTCTTGTGAATCAGCCAAGGCCCCACTACGAGTCCGTAAGGCAACGCGCGAACATACGCAGCTGCTCACATTGTTCATGGTTTTGCAACTGATGATGAATAAATATGTCTGAGCGCTTTGCAGTAGGTGGGCTTTTTTAAAGCCCCCACTTGTCACGCAATTCCCACGTTTTGACGCCTGGCGCGATTCTGCGCTTCTGTTGCGCAATATTGCGTGCAGTTAAGGAGACTACTCCTGATATATGAAATTCACACAGTGTGTTTTCTTTTGTGTGTGTGAAGCAGTTTCCAGCAATAGCGTCGCTATGTGTTTGAACACCTGCTGGCGACGCAGAAGGCTTGGGTTCGATTCTCAATCAACACAATGATTTTATTCTTCATTTTATTTCCATCTATCTCGATTTTTCGGTCACGGAAAAAAGATAATTTATCCCTCACAACCAACGACGCCGACACAGAAACAAGCTGCTTAAAGCGATCGCGTTATTACACAATGCCTTCACTACAATTAACAAATTTTAAATGCGAAGCATTTATTAGTGAAATCAAGCCCCTTCAAGCGTTTTTATCTATCTATCTATCTATCTATCTATCTATCTATCTATCTATCTATCTATCTATCTATCTGTCTGTCTGTCTGTCTGTCTGTCTGTCTGTCTGTCTGTCTGTCTGTCTATATCGATCTATCCGCCCACGCCTGGATGCTCTCATGATCGCGTGCTTAACTCAGTGTCGACCAAAATTCGGATGGGAGGGTAACAGGACTTCGCGAATATGACTGTCTGGTCAAGACATGAATAACCTGAAAATCCTGTCGTGGACGTAGCCAGACCTCTTTTTCCATGCACGTGTTGCACATTGCCCTTCACCACGGGCTGCGGTGTGCGCGTATGCGGCAGGGGTGATTGACAGTTTATATCTAACCCGGAATGGCGAAGAACAGATTTTGGTAATTTAAATGAGAGGGGTTAAGTAAGACCAAGATCGGTGGCGTGGACCCTACGAATGCAAATAATAAAAATGAGCTTCCCAGAAGGAATCGAACCCAAGCATTCCAAAACGCTCATGAAGGCGTAATGTAGGTGCAGAATAAATTGTTGTAGTGCTCACTATCCATTTTTTTTAATGAACCAATAAAAACTACATATGTACCCTTCGATACATGCTATATCCGATCGAAGAACCATTGGCTCTACACTTCACGGACCACAACTCAGGATTAATGAAGGCAAAACGAAATCCACAACTAAACACGGCATATAATTCATTTTCATAATAGTTCATAATCACGTCAAACTAAGCTACGACAAGTACTTTGAAATCAAAACACAAGAAACATCAAGACACAGACACAGTATGTATATACCGCCCCTTAAATTATATAATGACTGTTTCAGGTACAGCTTCTTCCCTAGGGCGATTCAGCAGTGGAATTCATTACCAGATTCTGTCGTGAAAATTACATCGCTTACGGAGTTTTGAGAAGCGATAAAGTCTATAGTGTATTTTGATGTCATGCATTAGTTAAGATTGTGATGCCAGGTGTGAATTACGTGCCTTGTAATTAGACTGTGATACTTATTTGTGTTTCGACATGTGCTATAATATATGTGTTTCAGCAGTGATGCTTTCCTTTCATATGTTTCACTGATGAACTTCTTAAACTACTAGCCTTGCAATTATAGATTTGTTATATTAATTTTGCTTTGATATGTGCTGTGAAATAATGTGTTCCAGTAGCGCATGCTCCTTTATGTTTCTCTTATGCACATTTTTGTTTAAATATGACGTCATTCCACTCCTGTAATAGCCCGTAATGGCTGACATTATCAATAAATGAAAATGAAAATAATTTATGAGCAATACATTGCATATAACTGTACACCGCATTGTCACTGATTTACATGCGTGAGTCGGCAATGTTACGGCTGATTTACGGTAACACCGAACGGTCGCCCTGCTCCGCCCACTGATCATCATTCACTTCATGGAGATGCGGGGATTTTTTTTTATTTCTAGTAATTCTAAATGTTACTGACGGTCTTGTTTTAGACCTGGCCATGACAACATCGACATCGTCATCATCATCATCAGCCTCACTACGCCCACTGCAGGGCAAAGGCCCCTCCCATATTCCGCCAATCAACCCGGTCCTGTGCTTTCTGCTGCCACGTTACACCTGCAAACTCCTTAATCTCATCTGCCCACCTAATTTCCTGTCTCCCCCTCGCGCATTTGCTTTCTCTTGGAATCCAGTCAGTTACACTTAATCACCAGCGGTTATCCTGCCTACGTGCTACGTACCCGGCTCATGTCCATTTCTTCTTCTTGATTTCAACTATGATATCCTTAACCCCCATTCGTTCAGAGGTTAAGGATATGATCGAAAAATTGGCTTGATGATGGCACTGCATAAAAAAGGGCCTGGGGTACGGCCTCATTGGCGACCACAGCCGGTAATGCACTCCGTCACCAGAGCAGGATTGGCCACCCTGGTGCAGTACTTCGCCAATAACTCTGACATGGATACACCAAATAACATCCACAGTAATTTCCAAATGATTTTAATTATTGGCTGACTGTTTCCACCATTTTGTTGTTTCTTCTCCTTACAATGGTGATGTAAAGAGCAACATATAATTCATGCATTTCTTGAGGACAGAGATGCACAAGTGTACAGAGGGCAGCAATGCCTACAATACAAGGCCCAGGTGGCCGACCATCTGCCACATCATTTCATTTAAGAAATGTACAGTACAGCGATAAAGTGGTCAGACGGTCAGGACAGGCTAGAAAAATATGCAAAATGCATACATTGACATACGCAGCTGTCCAGCAATTGCATTTTATTTCAAACCAAACCAAGTAATAAACTCAGTAAACTTTGGAATGGGTTACGTGATGTTATGCATGAAAGGGTTTGCCTTCTAGCATAGCTTCTCAAATGTATGATAAAATGAAAGCTCATAGGGTGCAACGGACGAGGTGGGATAGAACATACGGCCACACGTACTATCATACTGCAATTGTGTCTACACAATTTCTACGACCTGTTTTGAAAGACTATAATGCTTGCATTACACAAAGTTGTTTATTCGCAACCTGCACAGGATATAGCATACGGTAAGCAAGGAAACATTTCAGATCGTTCTTGGGTTTCAATAAAGACCCGCAGATAGTCTTTTTTTATTTTATTTACAAATACTGCTTTCTCCAATTCGAGACATAGCAGGAGTGGGTACATATGTTAGGACAGAACAAAAAAAACACGATAAAATTATACAAACAGATGACAATATGATATACCACTTAACTGTTCAACAAAATCATTCATTAGGTGCGAGTACAGATGCTGATGGGAACACGAAAAAATAACAACCACTAAGATAATACAAAACTGATAAAAACATGATAGGGTTAGGTAGTTTCTCAACGAACTCTTGATGAGTCAATGCACGAAGCGAACCATCCAAGCTGTTCCAGATTTCAGCAGTGAATGGAAGAAACGGCATATGGCAGCGCACACGAAGTTGAAGTTCAGCGCTTGTATCGTTCCTCTGTGTGCGTGATCGTTGTTTATTTAGTGTGCGCCGCCAAATGCCGTAATGACTTACCAACTAGCCCGCAAATACGTTTTAAGCAATGGACGAAACGAAAATTTTAAACAGTCAATGTGTGTTCTGAAAGGAATAATGTTTAGTCAGGGAGTTAGTCTAGTGGCACGTGCATTAGCAGGTATAAAAGAGAAGGGTGCCTGAATACCGGACAGCGTGTGGACGATCTTGTGGAGTAGAATTACGCGTTTGATTTTGCGCCTATATTCCAAGGTCATCAATGATAAGATGTGAGCTTGTGATGAAGGTGACAAGCTGCGATCATAACGACCGAAGATGAATCTGATAGCTTTTTTTCTGAAATTGATTCCAGCCGCTTTATGTCACACGTGAGGTTAGGAGACCATACAGTTGAGGCGTAATCTAGTATCGGACGCACTAGTGATTTGTAGGCAGTTAGTGCACATTCCATGGTGGCATTTTTTCCATTCGCAGAACATTCCAATGCCTTGTTTAGTTCTTCTTAATCACTAGCATTAGTAAACACAGTCATCTGCATATAGGGTAACTTGACGGAGGTGTCATTAATAGTATTTACTACATCAGTAATGAAAACTGCAAATAACAAAGGTCCGAGCACTGAACCCTGAGGCACTCCAGATGTGACTGTTACCGATGAGGAGCGCGCGCCATTAAAATTTACGAACTGAGATCTTAAGTGTAAATAGTCAGTGATCCAGTCTAGTAATTTAGACCCATTTAATGTTGCTCGCAGTTTACATAGAAGCTTTTCATAGCAGACCATGTCAAAGGCTTTCGAATAATCAATGAAAATGGCATCTAGTTGATCGTGGCTAATGAGTACAGAAACTATGTCGTGTGTAAACTAAATGAGTTGCGTGACGGTGGAGAAACCAGAGTGAAAGACATGCTGGCTTTGGGAAAGGAGATTGTGGAAAGTTAAATACTGTACAATATGCTTGTGGATAATGTGTTCAAGAAGCTCACAGCAAGGGGAAATAAGAGATATTGGTCTATAATTTACTATAGGTTGTTTATCACCAGATTTAAATACTGGAACGACGCTGGCAATTTTTCAAGCTTTGGGAACGCTTGACGTTTCCAGGGATTTATTGAAGTTCACTGTAAGGTAATTGGCATTCCGTTCTGAGTATCTCTTCAAGAACATGTTGGGTATGGCGTCAGGTCCCGCGCTCTTAGTCGTGTCAATTCGTGAAAGTGGCCGGACGCGGGACGCGGGAGGGATGGACATAGCCGGGAGGGACGGACATCTAAAAAGCAAATATTACGCATATCTGAGGCGCAACATTAAAACGTAAGTATTAGTTGGTGTGTTCCTTTATTAGAAAATATATAGATGCGTAAATCTAAAGACCCCAGTGTTTCTTAGGCTGCGCTGAAAATGCGACGCTATGCACGGAATGCGACGCTGTGCACGAAAAAGCCCTCTGCCGACGATATGGTGCTGCCGCTGGCAGGTGGCCCTAGGTTCTGCACAAGCCCATGTTTCCCGACACTACTGCCAGATGACGTCCATATCTCACGCAACGCCTCCTCTATTTTATTAATGCCAGCCATATGCGGCCGATTCAACATAGACGAGGTGCTGTCTGAGGCCAGGCAGAACATAGTAGTGCGGCCGGCAAAAGATAGTAGTTCGACAACATTTGCAGCGAAGCACGCAGATACGCGGCCAATTTTTATAACTGGTGATTTATTCTCTATATGCGTCCCTCTAGTGGACTATCCATTTCGGCCGAAGCTGATTGGCTCGAGTTCGGTGACCTGCGCGCTCTCTGTTTCCGGTTCTTCTTCCGCAATGTCATTTTGATGTGACGAAGCTTTCACAACTGTCGACACTAATGAGAGGGACGGCTCTCGCTTCAACAGACACCGCCATCTTGCCTATACCCTAAAACCTCCTTTTGAAGGGGGGTTTTGCGTAGTACCTTTAGGATGCAAGTTAAGAGCCGAACCCAAAACTACCTAAAAGGCTCGAACCTGTTTGCTGTGTAGTTTGAACGACTTGATCATGTTTACCTAAAATGGTGATCTCTGATATATATTTAATGCGGTCTTTCAGGCAGACCTTAAGTGTGTGCAAGTGATATTAAAGTGCCCCTAAGTATGCTCTGATGACGTGCACATGTTTACATAATGGAGGAAGCACTGCCCAATACTGCGTAAAGGAAAATCAGGGCCTAAATCCTGGGGTAGGGTGCCCAGGGGGGCCCGGCCCCCCTTCATTTCTTGAGGGGCTCGGGCCCGTCTCGGCAGGTGAACTGTAGTACCACAGCACCAATTCATCAAGCGCTCCAATTTCCCCGAACAGGGATTTAATGTGCTGAATCGCGATTTTTCTGTTATGTTCCAGTAAAATATGAAAACAGGTAACGTCGTACTCCCTCGAGACACTGCAGATGACGGGTCACCACCCTGTTTGGCTGAGCTTCTTGGCGCAGCATACTGTTTCACAAGGCACTTGGCTCGAAGCTACCTGCTCGTGCATTAGTAAAGGTTCACGTTGGTCTCTCTACGTTGCCTTTTGTTTATTTGTGCATTAAAAGTGTCCTTAATACTACGGCTGTGCGAATATTCGAGTTTCGAATTCGAATCGAATAATACTTAATCGAATAACTCGATTCGACTTTCGAATAGCTAGCATTCGAAGTTTCGAATTATTCGAATGGACGAATATCTAAAGCGCGACAAAGGCCAATGGTTCAACTTGGTTAGGGATGGGGTGGCTGAAACTAACGCTAACGTCTTTACAGAAGGCCTTCAGTTAAAGCTTTCACCGATATACTGGTTTAAAAGTGAGCGCATGTGTATTTTAAAGGAGATTGTCATTTCCGCACGTCATGAGCTCCAGCAGAAAAGGCCACAGAACAGTCTGGGAGACTGTCGAACTGCTAGCCTTAAAAAATAACCAGCACTGAGCTCAGGTCATATAGTCAAGAGGTTCAAAAATACTTAAATGAGCTCCTGACCCCAAGAAAGCATGATCCTTTGAAATAGTGGAAAGCGTACACAACTGCACTTTATCCAGGCATCGCCAAAATTGCTTTGCGATACCTTCCCATCCCTGCTACTGAGGCGCCCAGTGAGCGCATGATTTCTACTGCAGGAAACACCGTAACATCACGGCGAGAAAGTTTGAAGCAAGGTCATGTGGAACAGCTTGTGTATCTGCACGACGATTTTGTTGTCTTTTGGAGGCAGCCACTCACCGCGTTATGTGCACGAGGACATGAGCAGACTGCATTTCTTTGTTATTTCTTTCAATTTTCAACACAATCTTTGGTATTCGATATTTGATTCGATATTCGTCATTTTCGGCCACTATTCGGCACTATTCGATTCGAATTCGATTCGAGATAAAATTTCACTATTCGCACACCCCTACTTAATACCAAAGCTGCATGCATTCCTCCTACTTTTTAAAAAGTATGTAGGCGTGAAACTAAAATATACCGTTGTCGTGCCTGAGGTTCACAATGCAGGGACTAAATGATCGGCGTTAAAGCTAGAGTTATTACTTCGAGCTTACATACCTCTGACCCTTTACATGCCGAGTTATTTTTCAGAAGCCTTTTCCCAAATGCCCATTTTCCTAGTGCTTGATTCGATAGGCACAGTCAATAAATGCGCTTAATGCACTCGGAATATATTTCTTTGTATAACATTCATAAGCACTTGTTCAACTCTAGAGGAGACAGTGGACGTAACGACGCCGTGAGTGTCCCAAACATGCATCTGTAGCCCAGCTGCAACAGTTGACGCGAAAGTGACTTGCACACAGAATAACACCGAATAATATATATATATATATATATATATATATATAAAGACTGTAGGAAGTATCACGCAGGCCCTGAGACTGCAGGAAGGTACTTGAGATACGACGTACGTTTCAGCACAGTTTATTCCGACGTTTCGGCCATAGGACCGGCCTTCGCCTTCGACCGGCCTTCGTCCCAGACGAAGGCCGGTCCCTACGGCCGAAACGTCGGAATAAACTGTGCTGAAACGTACGTCGTATTTCCTTCCTATATATATACCTATATATACCTATATACCTATATATCTCCTTCCTATATATATATAGGAAGTACCTTCCTATATATATATATACATATGACCACGTCTCAGCGTACCCGCTCTGTATTGGTCACCGCCTGATGAGGAACCCCCTTACAATGGAGGGGCGACTTTAAGCCCTGGGGAAAGTGCGTGTTCAATGTGAATCTTTCCGATCAGCAAAGCCAACAGGCCACTCTGTCTTCTTTGATTGAGGTCGTTCTTGTTTTAATACTGAGAATACGAGAAGTTCCATGACACGCAATTACGACAAAACAAAAACAGTTTTCATGAAGTCATTTTAGCGCATACAGGTAACACTGGAGTTAAAGTTATAACTGTCATAATACAAATAACACTACAGTTAAAGTTATAATTGTCACTGACAAAACGTGCAGCACGGTTTTGTATGCCTTTAGTTTATAGATTAGAGTTTGAAAAGAAACAGGTCCCCGCTGCCCCCCCCCTCCCAGACTTTAGGCCCTCACTTTCCCGTAAAGCAGTATTGGGCAGTGCTTCCTCCATTATGTAAACATGTGTACGTCATCAGAGCATATTTAGAGGCACTTTAATATCACTTGCACACACTTGAGGTCGGCCTAAAAGACCACATTAAATACGTATCCGAGATCGCCATTTTAGGTAAACAGGTGCAAGTTGTTCAACTACACAGCAAACAGGTTCGAGCCTTTTAGGGAGTTTTGGGCTCGGCTCTTAACTTGCATCCTAAAGGTACTACGCAAAACCACCTTCAAAAGGAGGTTTTATGGTATAGGCAAGATGGCGGTGCCTGATGAAGCGAGAGCCGTCCCTTTCATTATTGTCGAGAGTTGTAAAAGCTTCGTCCCATCAAAATGACGCTGCGGAAGAAGAACCGGAAACAGGGAGCGCGCAGGTCACCGAACTCGAGCCAATCAGCTTTGGCCGAAATGGACAGTCCACTAGAGGGCACATCGAGAGAATAACTCACCAGTTATAAAAAATGAAATATGAACATGCTGGGAACTGTGACCAGAGCGTGGAGTACAAGGGGGGGGAATGACGTTGGAGGAGGTTGGTTTGAGGACGCTAGGCGCGCGCGCTCGTAAATTTTCGTTTTTCATTTTTCCCATGAGCTCGCCAAGAAAAAGGAAAATAAACAAGAGCATGGTGAGAAGTGTGACATAAGCCCGAGGAGGTAGCGGCTTCAGGGGAGGTTGGCTTATAGATGCCGGGCGCGAGCTCTCCCATTTCTTTTATTGCGATAGCAATTATATGGACACTCGGCTGGTTTTTGCCGTCGGCGTCGCCGCTGCCGTTGGCCGCCGCCGTCATCCCCCGTATATATATTTGTATATATATAACCCGCCCCGCCCGTCGTTCGTGAGCGTGAAAAGACACGAGGGGGGGGGGGGGGGCGTCCCTCGAGCGACCTTCGAGTTTACGAGTGCGGTCGTCGCAGGCGCGTGCGTTATCTCCCCTTCTCGGCGGCCGACAGCGGGGGGGCCGGTGTACCCTTCTACGTGCTGCGCTCTCAACGCGAAGAAAATATGGTGAGCAGTGTCCCTTGAGCGGCCGTGCGCTCTTAAACCAGCGTTTTCTAGAGTTGCGTGAGATCGGATCCAAAAGAGTTAGCTGCCAGCCTCACTTCGTATAACATTACCATTTGTTGCTATCGCATTCATTGATTCACCCTTGCGGTGAAACTGTGACTTTTTTCTCTTCTGTGGTTGAAGCGCATTCTGTTCCTCTAATTTGAGTCGAGAGTTGTGAATACTTCGCGACGTCGAAATGACGTTGAAGAGGAAGAAACAGAAAGGGAGTGCTGATGGCCGAGCTACCACCAATCAGTGGCAGCTGAAATGGAGAGTGCATTACATGGACCCATCGAGAAGAGTTTCCCCGCTGAAGTGATGTATTTTATGTCCACATTCCCCGTTCTTGTTAAAACAAAACACTAACGGCGGCGCGCCGCAATCATTGCGTTTCAGTGGTGGCGGCTTTGTCACACTCGGGACTTCGGCGGCGGCGCGAGCGACGTGAGCAAAAACAGGCGGCAACGGCGGCGTGGAGCTCTAGTTTATAAGGAGTTTTTTCCATGCAGCTTTTCGGCGTCTATAATCTCTTGCACAATCCGAATTCCACCAGGCAGACATAGAATGCCCTTTTGTTGAAGATGCAGTCAACTGTGATTTGTTATTGTGCGTTTTAAAACTGAGCAAATATTGATAGCTTTAATATTTCTTTCCATACTGGTCAAGGAAGACAAAGTTGACTGTAAATTCTTCGTCGGGCAACAGCAGCGTTGACCCGACGAATGCTAAGAGTAGAAATCAGAGTGCAAGCAGGAATCAAACCCACGCTGTCTGCGTAGCAATGAAGTATTCTACCATAGGGCCGCGTCAGGTCTCGAAACTGCTTTGGAAAAAGACCGTATACAGGCGTACCGTTGGTGAAACTTCAATTGTGTTTGCACTGCTGGTTACCTAATTTTCAAAACATTACATGCGTGCTTTTATGATGATAATAATATATCGGGTTTTACGCCCCAAAACCACGATATGATTATGAGAGACGCCGTAGTGGAGGGCTCCGGAAATTTTGACCAACTAGTGTTCTTTAACGTGCACTGACATCGCACAGTACATGGGCCTCTACCAGTTCACCTCCACCGAAATACGATCGCCGCGGCCGGGATCGAACCCGCGATCTTCGGGTCAGCAGCCGAGCACCTTAGACACTGTTCCACTGTGGTGGACGTACTTCTGTGATGAAGGAGTCATGTCGGGTTAACGTCAATCGTATACTTAAGCACCATCCACTGTAGTTGGTTTACGTAGCACTACCCAGGGCTACCATTCAAGCAATCACAAGCGCGACATATCAACTTGCCGCTTCTGGTGTTGATAATACTCATGTTTCTGTTTCGCATCATTGCGTAACTGTAAACACCTGGTTATATGAAACATATCCGTCTGTTAAGCGTGTATCTGTGCGTACAACATTTGTACATATCTTTGGCGTCATTTCATAACGTTTCGCTTAATAAAAAAATTACAACCTAGTCACCTTACCTCCGCATGCTTCGGATAACATCGACTCCCATGGTACTTGGGATCTGCCGAATTTTTTTTTTTTCTGAATGCTCTTGCGTAAAAATTACCAATGTCTGTTCTCGTCGTTCCTGGGTAGCTATAAACTGTCATTCACCTGTGGCGCATACCCGCATACCGTGGCTCATGGTATACGGTATGTGCCACACGTGTCTGGAGGAAAAGGTTTGACGACGTACGCGACGGGATTGTCACGTTATTCATGTCATGAGGAGCGAGTCACATTCTTCGGACCAGCTTAGCCTCCCATACTAATTTTTGTCTACCCCAAGTTAAGGGGGTGATCGCGAGAGCACTCAGACACAGGCTGCTAGATAGATAGATAGATAGATAGATAGATAGATAGATAGATAGATAGATAGATAGATAGATAGATAGATAGATAGATAGATAGATAGATAGATAGATAGATAGATAGATAGATAGATAGATAGATAGATAGATAGATAGATAGATAGATAGATAGATAGATAGATAGATAGATAGATAGATAGATAGATAGATAGATAGATAGATAGATAGATAGATAGATAGATAGATAGATAGATAGATAGATAGATAGATAGATAGATAGATAGATAGATAGATAGATAGATAGATAGATAGATAGATAGATAGATAGATAGATAGATAGATAGATAGATAGATAGATAGATAGATAGATAGATAGATAGATAGATAGATAGATAGATAGAAAAGCTAAAAGTTCTTGCAGTACGCAAAAAAATCCTTCGCAATTAAAATACCAGTTTGGGGAAACAACGTAAGGCGCCAATCACTGTTAGAAACCTCTTCGTGACTGCGTGTTTGGTTATTTACTTAGCCGCGCGTATAGAAATAAAACTTCAGCTGTTAATATAGCGACGTTCGTGTCTGTCTTTTTGTCCCTCCGTATAAAGTACCGCTGCTCAAACCATGTTAATAAATGTCGCGCTGTTATCGTAACGTTTACCACCTCTAAAACCTAAGAAAAACTTCTTTCTCTGCGCAGTGAATTCGAGCAAAAGAAGATTAGTACAAACGAGGAGTTTTCGGTCACGCACCGCACGAAGAAAATCGATAGCTTTCGGTAAGAGCCAAGCGCCTTCCGAACCACGTTACGACAAGTCAATCCTGAACGGAAAATAGCAGTTGTACTGATCCAGTACAACGCCAGTACTGATCGAATTCGAGAAATCCAGAAACGTAGTGATAACATGCAACGTTCATTCCCTCTCCCTTCACGTACTTCTAACTGGCGGCGCGAGAGGGCCAGTGGCTCATAACCTTTTTCTCGAGCTTCAAATTTTGCTCTAACACCAGGTGTGCCTCCCACAAAAACAATTCTTTATCGGCCGCGACTGACACATATTCTGAGAAAATGATTGCTCTTACGCAAACATGCTTCGCTGCGCATGTCATCGACGCTGCCATGCAATTTCGTGTTTATCGCTGTGTTTGTACATTACAAAGAGGAGGTGGTGTCCTTGTGGCAATTTCAAATAACAGTCCGTCTTCTATTTAATGTACCATCGACGACAGAGAGGATGTAAGGGCTTCAATAATTCTTGACCACAAAAAAATTCGTTTTAGGCGTGTGCTATCGCCGACAGGTTGCGCGTCTTCGATATGTTCGTAAGCTTCACTACGGAGGGCGTTTGCAGGCGTTATAGCCCTCTTTCCGTGAAACAGACCTTGAATCGCGCGTTGGCGCGTTCAAAGATTGCTGAAGGCGAAATTGTTACGTCTTGCTGACGCGTGGAAATATATAAAAGTTCTGCGGAAGAAAATCATGGCCTCCGAGATGGCGCGCCGGCGCGCTATCTTGGAGGCCATGAGAAAATCTTCGGTATTCAATTTATCGCCTCAAGGTGGCAGGGTAACCGGTCCACCTTATCTCATCCGTCTGCGAAAAAACTGATGCGCATCGCGAAAGAAAAACTCGGGCACCCTGCTGCTCTCATTATTCAAGAAACCAAGAATATGGCTGTTATGCCTTATATTGAAAAGATGTCGCATGGACGAAGAAATGTGCGAACGAGGTGTGGGATGAAGGAAGGATTTTCAGCACCTAAGAAGCTTGGGCGTATCTGCTCCATAGTGCAGAAAAGGCACCAGCCTCTGCAGTGGTCGATTAGGAAAACGGCCAAAGACATGTGAATATCTTTCTAAAATGCTGTGTAGGAGAGGTTTATCGGATTCCTCTTTCGTGTCGTCACACGTAAATCGGCCAGAGCTGTCAATCTTCCTCTTAGCAGGAAGATTTATAGCCCGCCTGTTATTTTCTACGAGATGGTCTATTGTAAGACGAATTTCCTGTGCATTACAGTGATCTCTTGCATCTACCAGTGTTTGACCCAAGACTGGGATTGATGCAGTGCGTTATGAGGAACACTGCGTGTAAACTTGCCGAAACCGTACGCATTCGAAAATTCTCCATTGCCCAAAAAAGTCTGAAGGGAAACTAAATTGATTTATCCACCAACAATCGCGATACGTTTAGAGAGTGCATACATATCTGCTCAGTCTTTATTTAATTTTATGGAGTATCCAGTTGTAGGTTTCAGTACGCCAAGGCACCAGCCACAATGGGCGAGCTAAAGGTCAAAGTAATTTGCTGCTTTATTCCAATCTGACTTTCGAGCCATGGTACTCCGATTCATTTCACACGTGGTACTTTTGCATGAGTCATAAAGTGAGGAAATACAGATGATGAGGAAGAACGCAGTCGATGGCAATTGATGGCATTAGAATATTTTCCCAGGAACATTTGCCCAAGCATTTTCCCCATTCAGTGGAGAATCAGAGACGTACCGCAGATAACTATAACAGGGTTGTGTTCTCGAGCACCTCATTACGGCTTTTTTCATCGCAAGCTTTCATCTTCCCCTTCCTGCCTTTTTTTTTGCACGAAGAGAAGCGACAAATTCACTTCCTTATAAATTACTATATGTTTCGCATGTTTCGCGAACGGCATCAAACTGGTAAACATGTTTCATTGTTTAAGAATTTCATTCTCTGTAAGCTATGCTGGCTTCAATTATATGTCCGAGAATGCTCGCCCCGGGGCTTCCAGGTCTTCTGGAAAAAGTTTTAATAAAAGAATAGCTATAAGTGCATATGTCTTTTAAACCTTATACAAACTTGTTTACCAGATGAAATCGCCGAGGCTAAATAATTTGATGACCCATTCGATTGCTTTGTAGTCAAAAGGCCAAAGTTTGGTTTCAACGGCGTTAACGACCCACAGCGACTCAGTGAAGGAAAGATATCTCCACATCTCTACTGTTTCAAGACGCGCATGGCTAGTTAGTTCTATTCACTGGACGCAGCCGATTCTCCGTTATACCTCGTTGGGCTTTTCAATCGTGTGTCTTTGTAAAAGGTTCGTCGAAGAAAACATACGCTCGCTATATGAGTGTCTATACGAGCAGCATTAACTCCAAACAGAGATTAAGATAAATAGTATATCTACAAACTTGCTTGCTTCATGAAAACGTGCGAGGAGCCAGCGAGTGGTTGTTATATTATTGTGCCTCGCCCGTAGAATGTTACTTTTCGTTAAGCAGTATGACTTTGGAGACGTTAATATTTTGAAGACGTCAGCGAGGCGTTTCACTGACTTCGAGAAACTCTTGCTCCAACGCCGGAGCCCTGGCCTAGCCTGTGGCTGCGTTGTCTCCTCGCTGCCGGCTATAATAAAGCGGAGTAAGGAACCACTGTGTCGCCTTAAGGCTGTGACAGTGCACTGCCGATGCGAGGTTCACTGGCACCACGTAGAAACAGGAACACGTGTAGTTGCGCCTCTGCTGAAATCCTCTGGCAGTTGTTATGGCACCCATTCGAATGCCCGATGGCAGCATTGACAAAGTAGCAGGGCTGAGAAGGCGCCGGAGATTTTTGGCAATGTAGTCGTGATTTTTATGTATTGCGCAGGCTGCAACTTTAATGCTGATAGTTGATGTGTTTATAGACTACGCCGTTCCCAGAATATGGCAAAGTACAAACGGCAATTTATTCTAATGCATACTACAAAACGACGACGTAACCGTGCAACGAAGACTCGCGTGATCTTTCCACAGGGGAGAGAACAATGCATAGCGAAGAGCGATGCTGAATGGGAACACTGAATAATTCTTGACCATTCCACTAATTAGTCTCAGTACTAATTCACAACGATACGAAGTAAACAAACACGGCGGTACGAGGACATGGAAACGCGCTGCGCAGCATGTTCTGACAGATGCGCGATAGCTGGCCACTTTTATTTCGCGAAATCCTGGTCCGCATTGAGATCTATCTGCAATTATGCACGTAATCCACGGTAAATCAGTGCAATTTTTCAGCTCCATCATTCATGTGGTTTAGTAAACCACGAAGCAGCGCGATTCCCGAGCATCGAGCGCCCCTTCGATTTCTTTTGTATATAACCGCTCGTGTCCTGTGATGCCACTCCGGTTTTTCGATGAATGAATGCGGCGACGGCACAGACTGTCTGCTTCTCTCATGTCATTCACTACGAATCAAACAGCGGATTCGTTATTTAGGATGGCGTGATATAGCTCGTTCAGGTGGTACCTTGAAAGTTGTCCCGGGCGGACTTCAAGGAGGAAAGGGATTATAAACTCACCGTTCATGCCAAACGGGACGCTTTGTCACTCGCAAAAACAAATTTCTTGAAGCTGTAACGTGGTCAAAGAACTGTGTTACCTCTCGGCAATTCGAGGGGCTTTTAAAATTCCACGACGGCTTCGAATTCCTGAGTTTCTTAGGAGATATTGCAGCCATGTTTTCAACACGACTGCGGCTCAGTCCGTACCGATACAACATAGCAGTACCCGTTTTTTTTCGTATTTTTTTCTTTTCTTTACTATTCAAACCCCCTCCCCCCGTCATTGTGCTTGTCCAGTCCGCACCGGAAAAAGCCTGATGTCACCTGGGTTTCTCAGTCTCAAGTTCTTCGTACCTAAGGTTTCGCGCTTTTTAAGACCCCAATGAATACAGGGAGAGTACAAAACGAAGCAACGAGCTCGGTAACACAGGCTTGGGGCATGCGGAACAAGGAGGAGGAGGAGGAAGGGGAAGGAATGAAAGACAGGGAGGTCAACAAGACGCGCGTCCGTTTTGCTACCCTGCACTGGGGGGAAGGGACGAAAGGATTAAAAGAAAGAAAGAGAGGAGAGGGAAGAGAGCACCATCAGGGTACCTGTGAGCCTGTCTATTGCACGCCTACAAGCGGTCGCTTAAGCCGGTGCTCGCGTCGCTTTGCTGGCCTGCGACGCGTAGAGCCACGATCCGAGGATCTTCTCTTCGGAAAAAGGTCTATCGTCTAGCTTGTTTAGCGTACCGCATAGAACGTTGCGTTCGCTCACAAAACTATCACAGGAACACAGTAGATGTTCTATTGTTTCTTCACTATCGCACGAGTCACATCTGGAGGTATCTGCCATTCCTATGCGAAAAGAGTACGCCTTCGTAAAAGCTACTCCTAACCACAGGCGGCACAGTAAAGTTGCGTCCCGGCGGGAGAGGTCCGATGGAACTTGAAGCTTCCTCGATGGGTCCAATTTATGTAAGCGGCGGTTCCCGACACTGGAGTCGCTCAGCCAAGTTTGCGACATTGTGTCAGCGAACGAGCGAAGGCCCCTTGCAGCATCCGTTCTCGACAGGGGTATTGGGGTTGTCTGGGCGTTCTCGTGGGCGGACCGGGCAGCATCATCCGCGAGGTCGTTACCGACAATGCCCCAATGTCCCGGCAACCATTGGAACACCACGTAATGTCCCTTCGATAAAACTTGGTGAAGGATTTCCCTGATTTCATTGACTAGCTGCTCGTGCACCCTTCGTCGTAACGCAGATTGCAAACTCTGAAGCGCAGCCTTAGAGTCGCAGAAGACAGCCCATTTTTGAGGCTGGGCTTCCGCGATATAAAGGATAGCAGCACGTAAGGCGGCAAGCTCCGCTGCTGTTGATGTCGTCCTGTGAGACACTTTGAACTTTATAGTCACTTGGCACGCCGGGATAACAACAGCACCTGTGGAGCTGTCAGCCGAGACTGATCCATCGGTGTAAATGTGGGTTCTTTGGCCATATTTCTCGTTGAGTAGCGACAATGTTGCCTGTCGTAGGACCACTGTTGAATGACGGCTCTTGTTGGTAATTCCCGGAATAGTGAAGCGTACCTGTGGTTGTTGTAGGCACCACGGAGGCGACAGTGGTCTTGCTGCTGGAGTGAAGCCCGACGGAAGGCATTCTCTGTGAGTAGAAATGATCTTTGATAACATGGCTTGTGGTCTCTGAAGTGGCAACGCAGCAATATGGTGACCGGGAACTCGGCATAGGTGTCTAATGTGGGCTCTTATATTGTCAGTGGTGACGTATGTTGGAATCAGATGCTCTCTTGCGATCATAATTGTGCCGTGAGTTGAAGTGCAGCGTGGCAATCCTAAGCACGTGCGTAGTGCCTGTCCTTGCAGACTTTCGAGGGTGCGGATGTTAGTCTTGCACGTATTTGCCAGCAACGGCAAGCTGTAGCGTAAAAATCCCAGAAACAGTGCTCTGTATAGCTGCATCATTGAACTTCTCGATGCGCCCCAAGTTTTCCCGCAGAGGAATCGCATTATGTGAACGATGGAAGTCAGTCGTCTCTTCAGGTAAGTGCAGTGGGCGCTCCACGATAGGTCCCTGTCAATAATCACACCAAGGAAGCGATGGTTCTTCTGGTATGCAACACTTTGGCCATTGATGTAAACAGGGTACGGTGTCATGGCCCTGCGAGTAAACGCGACCAATGCGCATTTCTCTGTAGAGACAGAAAGACCTTGTTTGCGGAGATACGAGCATGTCAGGGTGGCAGCCTGCTGGATTCTTGCACGTACTTGCAGACGGGTTACAGCCGAAGACCACAAGCAAATGTCGTCAGCATATATGGATATGTGAACAGTCCTTGGCAAAACTTCACGAAGGCCTACCATCACAAGATTGAACAAAGTGGGGCTCAATACCGCGCCCTGAGGGACGCCACGGGAGGTATAGTAATTGGCAGTGGGACCATCTTCTGTCTGTACAAAAAAGGACCTTCTCGTCAAATAATCGTGGATCCACTGGTACATTCGGCCGCCAATTCCGACAGCCTCCAATGACTCAAGGATGGCGTCATGTGTTACGTTATCGTATGCCCCTTTGACATCGAGAAATAGCTCCAGTGATATGCGCTTGAGGCACTTTTGTTGCTGCATAAATTCTGTGAGGTCAATTACGTTGTCAACTGATGACCTGCCTCGCCGAAAGCCCGTCATGCAGTCTGGGTACATATTGTAGCGCTCGAGATACCATTCTAGGCGTGTCACGTGGTCGTGACGTCGACGAAGGCAGAAGTCGGTAGGTCCAAAATGAAACTGTTTATTAGGCCGAACTTGTGGCCGGTAAACAGAAAGTCAGATTACAGCAATACACGCTGCACTGATAGCGGCGAACAGAGCGTCGGCCGTCGATGAACTGCACATCGTTGGAGCGCGCCGGCTTTTATGCATCACGCGTCGAACATTCCAGCCTTATCACTGGTCATCGCGCACGCTCTGGAATAATCTCGAGTGGTCGCGTCTTGCGCGCAATCTTAACAAAACGATCTACAATAATCGCGAAGGTTCTAGAACAATAAGGCGCGGGTTGAGCTGAGCTTTGCTGACGGTCTTTGTGGTCGAAAAACCGAATACAACAAAAGTGAAAATAAGAATAGCGCGTGGCAATGCCCCCCCTCTGAAAAGGCATCGTCCCGATGCCTAAAACAGAACACGGGGGAAAATGCATTCAACAATAAATCACAACAATAAAGAAAGGAAGTACAATAATTAAGCAATAAGTGCAGTCCTCAGGTTTGCTAACGCGCGTAATACGGCTTCAGGCGCACGACATGGACGACTTCAGGTCGCGCACGGCGCCGTTGAGAGTTCGTTATGCCGTCCGGGATGACCTCGTAGTCCAGAGCACCGAGACGTCGAAGCACCTTGTACGGCCCGAAGTATCGCCGAAGAAGTTTTTCACTAAGCCCACGTCGGCGTATCGGTGTCCACACCCAAACGCGGTCGCCGGCCTGGTATTCCACGAAGCGTCGTCGAAGATTGTAACGGCGGCTGTCGGTCGTCTGCTGATTCTTGATGCGCAGACGGGCGAGCTGTCGGGCTTCTTCAGCGCGCTGAAGGTAGCCAGTGACGTTGAGGTTTTCTTCGTCAGCGACGTTGGGCAGCATGGCGTCGAGCGTCGTTGCCGGGTTCCTTCCGTAGACCAACTTGTATGGCGCCATCTGTGTCGTCTCCTGCACGGCCGTGTTGTATGCGAAGGTCACGTACGGAAGGATGGCGTCCCACGTCTTATGTTCGACGTCGACGTACATGGCCAGCATGTCGGCGATGGTCTTATTTAGACGCTCGGTTAGGCCGTTGGTCTGTGGGTGGTACGCGGTGGTCCGGCGGTGACTTGTGTGGCTGTATCCCAAGATCGCCTGGGTTAGGGTCAGCCGTAAACGCCGTGCCTCTGTCGGTGATGAGAACCTCTGGGGCACCGTGTCGAAGGACGATGTTCTCAATGAAGAACTTGGCTACCTCGGCGGCAGTGCCTTTCGGCAGGGCTTTTCTTTCGGCGTAGCGGGTGAGGTAGTCGGTGGCTACGACGATCCATTTGTTTCCGCAAGTCGACGTTGGGAACGGCCCCAGGAGGTCCATCCCGATCTGCTGGAACGGTCGCCGAGGAGGCTCGATCGGCTGAAGGAAGCCTGCTGGTCTTGTTGGCGGTGTCTTCCGTCGCTGACAGTCTCTGCACGTCCTTACGTAGCGAGCGACGTCGGCGGCAAGGCGCGGCCAGTAGTACTTTTCCTGTACTCTGGCGAGCGTGCGGGAAAGTCCGAGGTGTCCAGCCGTCGGGTCGTCGTGTAGAGCCTGCAGGATTTCTGGTCGCAATGCTGAAGGCACTACGAGGAGGTAGCTTGCTCGAAGTGGCGAGAAATTCTTCTTTATGAGAACGCCGTTTCGCAAGAAAAACGACGCGAGTCCTCGCTTGAATGCCTTTGGGACAATGGCGGTCTTGCCTTCGAGGTACTCCACAAGGCCTCCGAGTTCCGGGTCGGCTCGCTGTCGTTCGGCGAAATCATCGGCACTTATGGTTCCCAAGAAGAAGTCATCCTCCTGGTCATCCTGCGGCGGCGGGTCGACGGGGGCGCGAGACAAGCAGTCGGCGTCAGAGTGTTTTCGTCCGGACTTGTAAACGACGGTAACGTCGAATTCTTGAAGTCTCAGACTCCATCTTGCGAGACGACCTGAAGGGTCCTTCAGGTTAGCTAGCCAACACAAGGCGTGGTGGTCGCTCACAACTTTGAAGGGCCTGCCGTAGAGGTAGGGGCGAAACTTTGACGTTGCCCAGATGATGGCAAGGCACTCCTTTTCTGTTGTGGAATAGTTGGCTTCTGCCTTGGATAGCGACCGGCTAGCATAACTGATAACACTTTCCACGCCGGCAGTTCTCTGGACAAGAACGGCGCCGAGTCCTACGCTGCTTGCGTCGGTGTGGATTTCCGTGTCGGCGTGTTCGTCGAAATGCGCAAGTATTGGAGGCGTCTGCAGGCGTCGTTTCAATTCTTGAAATGCTTCGACTTGCGCCGCTCCCCACTTGAATTCCACGTCGTTTTTCGTGAGCTGAGTTAGTGGCTCGGCGATGCGCGAAAATTCCTTGACGAAGCGTCTATAATAGGCGCACAAGCCGAGAAATCGGCGTACGGCTTTCTTGTCTGTAGGCGGCGGGAAGGCAGCGATGGCAGCTGTTTTCCGTGGGTCGGGGCGAACTCCAGACTTGCTGATGACGTGACCCAAGAACAGAAGTTCCTTGTATGCGAAGCGGCACTTTTCTGGCTTCAGGGTGAGTCCGGAGGCCTTTATTGCTTCAAGTACAGCCTGAAGGCGCCGGAGATGTTCGTCGAAGTTTGATGAAAACACAACGACGTCGTCTAAGTACACAAGGCAGGTCTGCCACTTCAAGCCGGCCAGTACAGTGTCCATAACACGTTGGAACGTCGCAGGTGCCGAGCAAAGACCGAAGGGCATGACCTTGAACTCGAAGAGGCCGTCTGGTGTGATAAAAGCGGTCTTCTCTCGGTCTCTCTCGTCGACCTCGATTTGCCAATAGCCGGTCTTGAGGTCCATCGACGAAAAGTACTGCGCGCTGTGGAGTCGATCCAGGGCGTCGTCTATGCGTGGGAGAGGATACACGTCCTTCTTCGTGATCTTGTTCAGGCGGCGATAATCGACGCATAAACGCAGGGTTCCGTCCTTCTTCTTCACCAACACCACGGGTGACGCCCAAGGACTCTTGGAAGGCTGGATGATGTCGTCGCGTAGCATTTCATCGACTTGTTGCTTTACGGCGTCGCGTTCTCGCGTTGAAACTCGGTACGGGCTCTGGCGGAGTGGTCTCGCATTTTCCTCTGTTATGATGCGGTGTTTCGCGATTGGGGTCTGTCGAATTCTTGACGACGACGAGAAGCAGTCCTTGAATTGCAAGAGCAGACTTTTGAGCTGATCTTGCTTGTGCTTCGGGAGGTTCGGGTTGATGTTGAAATCTGTGTGGGGATTTCGATTCGTCGAAGCAGGTTCGGTAGCATCGGAGAGGGCGAAAGCATTGCTGGTGTCCACGAACTCCTCGACGTAGGCGACCGTCGTACCAATGTTAAGGTGCCTATATTCGTGGCTGAAGTTTGTCAGCAGTACCTTTGCTTTGCCATCACGCAACTCGGCGATGCCTCTTGCGACGCAAATCTGGCGGTTCACGAGCAGGTGCTGATCACCCTCGATGACGCCTTCGAAGTCTGCGGGTTCTTCGGTGCCGACGGAAATGATGACGCTGGATAAAGGCGGAACGGTGACCTGCTCTTCTATCAGATTTAGAGCATGGGTCGCTGGCGTCGTGTGGGGCGGCAGTGCGTTTTCTGACGTTAGGGTTATTGATGCAGACCTCAGGTCGATCACGGCGCCATGTTGACTGAGAAAGTCCATCCCAAGTATCACATCCCTGGAGCACTGTTGCAGGATTACAAAGCTCGCAGGGTAAATCCGATTATTGAGAGTGACTCTTGCTGTACAGACTCCAATTGGCGTTATCAGGTGACCTCCAGCTGTCCGGATCTCGGGTCCAGTCCAAGCGGTCTTTACTTTCTTCAGCTTGGCGGCGAATGGCCCACTGACGACGGAATAGTCGGCACCAGTGTCGACGAGAGCGGTGACGTTGTGACCGTCGATGAGAACGTCGAGGTCGCTAGTCCGTCGTCTTGCGTTGCGGTTAGCTCGCGGCGTCGGGTCACGGCTGCGTCGATTTGTTCCGCCAGTTCCACGTTGCGCAGTGATGTCTTCTTCGGGCTGTGAAGTTTCCACGCCAGGGCCTGGTTCGTCTTGCGACGGGTTGTTTAGATTTCGTTGCGGCATCGTCGTCGTCGGCGGCGGAGGATCTTCGGTAGTTCGTCGTACAGCAACCGCACCTCCATCGGTTGCTGCCCTTAGTTTTCCGAGTAAGGGCTAGGAGATCGGCCCCGGTTTGGGCCAGCGTACTGCCGGCGGTGCGGTGACATGTAGCGGCCAGGCGATGGCGAGCGGGATGGTCGTCGGGGTGTCCACTGAGCTCCTGCGAGGTAGTCGGCGATGTCGCGTGGTCTTTCACCCCGCTGTGGACGCGGCGCGTCGATGGCGAAACCACGCAGTCCCATCTGACGGTACTGGCAGCGGCGGTAGGTGTGGCCAGCTTCTCCGCAGTGATAGCACAGTGGGCGGTGGTCAGGGGCGCGCCAAACGTCGGTCTTTCTCGGAGCGTTGCGCTGGCCGGCGGGTAGACGGTATGGCGTCGGTGGTGGTGGCGGCGGCGTCTGGCGGCGGAACTGTGGTGGTGCGAAGCCTTCACGTGGGCGCGGTGGTGGAGCGTTACGACGCGCTGCAGCAGCGTAGCTCATAGCCTGCGGTTGCTGCTCTGCTAGCTGAGGAACGCCCAGGGATTGCTGGATCTCCTGGCGCACGACGTCAGCGAGAGAATCCACTTGAGGTTGGGAGGATGGCAACAGCTTACGCAGCTCTTCCCTAACTATGGCCCTGATTGTCTCGCGCAGGTCGTCGGATTGCAGGGCGTGACTCTCTCCGTAGGTCGTTAATGGAATCCGGCGGTTGTACTGCGTCGTACGCATTTCTAGGGCCTTTTCTATCGTCGTTGCCTCGGTGAGGAATTCAGCGACCGTCTTGGGCGGGTTACGGACAAGTCCTGCGAACAGTTCTTGTTTCACGCCCCGCATGAGCAGGCGAACTTTTTTGTCTTCGGGCATAGCAGCGTCGGCCTGGCGAAAAAGTCGCGTCATCTCTTCGGTGAAGATGGTGACGTTTTCGTTGGGTAGCTGCACCCGCGTCTCGAGCAATGAAGCGGCCCTTTCCTTCCGGACGACGTTCGTGAACGTCTCCAGGAATGTACTGCGGAAGAGATCCCAGGAATGAAGTGAGGACTCCCGATTCTCAATCCAGGTCCTTGCCGCGTCTTCGAGGTAGAAGTAGGCGTGGCGCAGCTTGTCATCGGCGTTCCAGTTGTTAAAGGCTGCGACACGCTCATATGTTTCAAGCCAGGTTTCCGGGTCTTCCCGCGATGAACCACGGAACGTTGGAGGCTCCTTGGGCTGGCGGAGCACGATCGACGCAGGCGGCGTAGGAGCTGTCATCGTCGCTGCTGTTGAAGTCTTGCTTTGCCTGGTGTTTTCCGGCAGGAGTCCGTGTTCTGGCTGCAAACCTTGCAGCCGGCGGCTAACTCGTTGCTGCACGGGGGCTTCGGTGTCCTCTCCGCGGTGTGGGCTGGGCTCACGGCTTGAAGGGGGCGTTCGGTACATGGACCGGGAAGCACCTCCACCAGATGTCACGTGGTTGTGACGTCGACGAAGGCAGAAGTCGGTAGGTCCAAAATGAAACTGTTTATTAGGCCGAACTTGTGGCCGGTAAACAGAAAGTCAGATTACAGCAATACACGCTGCACTGATAGCGGCGAACAGAGCGTCGGCCGTCGATGAACTGCACATCGTTGGAGCGCGCCGGCTTTTATGCATCACGCGTCGAACATTCCAGCCTTATCACTGGTCATCGCGCACGCTCTGGAATAATCTCGAGTGGTCGCGTCTTGCGCGCAATCTTAACAAAACGATCTACAATAATCGCGAAGGTTCTAGAACAATAAGGCGCGGGTTGAGCTGAGCTTTGCTGACGGTCTTTGTGGTCGAAAAACCGAATACAACAAAAGTGAAAGTAAGAATAGCGCGTGGCAGTATCATTCTTTCCATGACCTTCCCTACGCAACTTGCCAGAGCAATAGGGCGAAAAGATGTCAAATCAAATGGGGATTTTCCTGGTTTGAAGTGGCACCAGCCGACTTATCTTCCATTCCCGGGGAACGATGCCCGCATGCCATGAGTGGTTGTAATAACACAACAGCTTTCCTCTGGCCTCTTGTTGAAGGTTGGCTAAAGGTTGGTAGGTGATGCCATCGGGCCCTGGTGAAGATGATCGTCTGGAAAACAAATATCTCTATTCTCGTACGACAAAGGCTATTTTGACCATGTTTTTGCACATGTAAATGGCAATGGATGCATATGCACGTACATGGTTGTTTTTCAAGCGATGGTTGCAGTAACTAATTTAGTTTGCTAAAGCAGTTCGCTAAAACCAACCCTAGCCACAGCGGTCGAGCACAAAAGAAATCTTAGCCGAGAGTCATGGGAAGGCAGGGAGGTAGCAGAGCAAGATGAAAAGAGAAGATCCTTTGCCACCGCCCCTTCCCGTAGATTGCGAGAGGGAATACCAGGTGCATAGATGTATACAGCTACTCTTCTTGGACGCTCATAGCTCTGTGTGAAACATTCCATCCTGTTTTCTCTGTTGCAATAGGTAGCTAACGGCCCACTTATCACGGTTGTTATGAAGCTCGTTTGCTTGAGTGCATGACGGTTCATTATTTGGAGATGGTTTTACAGCGCTCAGTCGTATTTTCGGTTTCGGTGAGCGCCGAGTGAGGCACGACGCAGAGTGGTTTTCGTGTAAACATAGGTGGCTACGATTATGCATAAAACCGCGTGCGCACGTGCACCGTCTTAATAACTGATTTCAACAAAGGTCTCCTGGGTACTCCTATATTTGCCTCTGAGGCGTTGTAAATATCCACAACCCCCCCCTCCCCCCCCCCCAAAAAAAGAAAAAAAAACACTGCCGAGAACTCCTGTGCAACACGGTCGCCTCTTTTCGTGGAAAAAAGGTTGCTAGGAGAGAGCGCTAGCAGGGATCGGGGCAGTCAACACAAACTCGTGACGCAGCGGGTGGTTTGTTGTTTACACGAAAACCGAATGAGTGTTTCGCATGAAGGGGCGCGAACACTCTTTAAAAGTGATTTTAAATATGTCCTAGGCCAGGCGTCGGCAACCTTTTGAAGCGGAGCGCCAAGTTGTCTCAAGCGGACACGGCGGGGGGCTGCACAGATAGTCAGGGGGGGGAGTGTTTTTGTAGGCAAAGCGTAAAAATTCGGCGAATTGACACTAAGGTGTAAAACTGCATTAGAAATCATGAATGTTTTCAGCACGCATGTCACCAAGTTGCAATCGGGCATAGGTGCCGAGGGCCACAAATACTGCCACGAGGGCCGCAGGTTGCCGACCCCTGTGCTATATTATGCGTTGATATTTCGTAAATTGCCACAAAAATCTATCCCGCAAGGGATCGCGCCTTCTGAATTTTGTGGCAGTACTTCTTCAAAAACAAAAAAGAAAGCGGGGCGAAAGGAGTGTACGCGCTGGTATGAGGATAGCGAGTGGTATCACAAACAGACGAGACTCGAGCACCCGTGTCACAGCCCAAAAAGAAATATTCCTGTTCTTTCTGGGGGTCTAGTACGACCACGCTGAAGCGGCACCCGCGCCCCACCTTTTAACGCAGTCTCCTTGTATTTGACTTCAATTTTACTCGTTTGGATTCATTGACAGCAGAAAATTGCCACCTCATTTTACATGGTCCCTACCAAGCTTCGAGCACCTTTGGACACACTGGCCGGCTCCCATCGGTGCGCACCTATGCGCGTTCCTTTTTGCCTTGCGACTGTGCTCACTGCGGTACACGAGCGACTGTCCACCATTATCCACGAGATGAAGTGGTCAGTGCCCCCCGATGACTGGTTTTTAGCCGGCTTCGAATAATATCTCGCCAGAAACAACCACACCGACAACCCGTGTACTTCAATTGAAGTGCACGTTGAAGAACCCAGCGTGGTCGAAGAATCCGGAGCCCTCTACTATACGGCGTCTCTCACAACCATATCTTGGCTTTGGGATGTAAAGCACCAACCGTTATTGTCTGCCATCACTTTGTGAAAGCGCGACATAGACTAACATAGCATTTCTGTAGTTGGAAACACTAATCTAACAATTGTTAGCGTTTAACGTCTAAAAACAACGATGTGATTATGATCAGTTATGCAGGCGTTACTGAAAAAAAAGTAACTAAATACGTTACTCGCTGCACCACGAAAAAGCAACGCGTTACCACCATACGTTACCTACAAAAAAATATAACGCCGTACCGTTACCGTTACCGAAAAAAAGTAACAGAGGTTACGCGTGCTGTTACTCAGCTATTATAAATTTTATTCAATGTGTGATAGCTGCAGGCACCCAAACTAACAGTTTAAGTCTGAAATTTATGTTTCACATAAAACTGCTGCCCCAAACAAGGAGTATACCAAAAATGTTCATTCAACGAGAATTATTTCCACAAATGTACCGGATCTGTCGCCTGGATGCACCATCGAGATTCCACATAAAGCCGCTTGTAGTAATTGGCCGCTAAGTCGATGACGCGGGCTGTCAAATTTGATCCGGTGGTCCTTGTGTGCTCAGCGAGGGTACTCCTTTGTCACTAAAACTTGTGGACGTCGTTTTTATGTTGTCGTAGCCTCTCGGGGAGCTTCTTTGTTTACCTCACGTATGAGGCGTCACGACCTGCACATGGTCTAGAGTATACAAGCCCTTGTGCTTCCCCTTCAGGTGCCCCGTCTTTTGTGCAAGAAAAGGCGCATGTGTCAGCAATCCACCTGCTACAATCCACTTTCACAAAAAGTATGTCCGTACCGCGGTTTTCTTGAAGATTTTTGTGCAGATGGCTCAACTCTTCTTACAGGGAGTAGGCGCGTCTCATGAAATTTCTCCCCGCAATTTCCACAAACAAAAGTGCTACCAGCCGCTCTTCCTTTGTCAATATCTCTCAGGCCGACAGCAGTCCGACGCTGCGAAAAAAGAGCTCGTCGGGGTGAGCTCTAGGAAAATGGCACCTACAAGATGAAAAACTAACGAGAAACACCAAACGTTACCGAAAAATGTTAATGCAGGTACGTTACCAGTTACAGTTCCAAAATTGTAACGAGTACGTTACAAAGTTACCGAAAAAAGTAACGTGTTACCGGTAACTTCGATACTTGCAACGCGTTACCGCCAACACTGATTATGATGGATGCCGTAGTGGACGGCTCCGGAAATTTGGACTACCAGCGATTGTTTGCGTGCACTTAATTATAAGTACACAGGCCTCAAGCCTTTTTCGTCTCCATCTAAATTGCGGCCGGGATTCGATCCCGTGATCTTCTAGTCAGAAGTCAAGCACTATAACCAATGGACTACCGTGGCAAATGTTATTCTAAAGTTTAAGAGGCACCACCATGCAACTATAAGGCCATATTTGCACAATGTTTCAAGGGTTGTGAGCTCGATTCTGCAAAAGATGGTCTCCTCACATTATTTCGTTTTTCGCGTCATCAATGAGTGTTGGACTGCAGACTAATTGCAGTTTCGTGAGCGTTTTTAAAAAAGCGTCATAACTAATGAGAAGATTTCTTTGTTCACTAGTAGTAGCGTCATCAGGCCTTCGAAGGGCAAAGCGAAAAAAAAAGGAAATCATTTAATTCATTCTGCCAGAAACGCACGCACGTGCTCCCCCAGTGGAAAAAAAGGCGCGTGCGCCTTAGCTAAGGCAAGAGGTAACATGCATGAAACCCTAAATTTCCTTGAAGGTCTGCTGACCCCATCTCATCTTTAATGGAAACATTCTAAGTGCTGCAAAATTCGCGTGCGACTTTGAATTCTTTTTTTCTGGACATGGAAATGCGCAGGGAATTAACTTTTTATGTGTTCAAAGATTAAATATTATTCGTAAAGTTGCGTGGCACTTGTAAACCTTTTGAATGGCTTATTCAAGGTGAGCTTTTTGTGCCACTCCTTAGACATTCATTGAACTAGGCGGACCAAATGGAATATTGCTGATGTTTAATCATTTTTATTCCGAGTTCGTCTGGTTGAGAGAAGGTTTGGTGAGTCTGATGAATCCGAGTGAGTCCGCTTCAGGAATATTTTGGTGACTCTGGGTCTGATTGAGTCCGGCTGAGTCATATTTTAGTGATTGTGTTCGTATGACTCATATTTTCGTTAGTCTGAGTGCGAGTGGGTTCCCTTGAGAAAAAATTTGCTGAGTCTGAGTTTGAGTGAATCCCGTTGACGAAATATTCATGAGTCGGAATCCGAGTGGTCCGCTTTAGGGAAACGGTTGGTGAGTTTGAGTCCGAGTGAGTCCGGTTGACGAAAACATTGGTGAGAGTGAGTCCGAGTGAGTCTGGTTGGAGAAATATTTCGTGAGTCTGAGCCTCGGAGAGTCCACTCGAGGAGAGTTTTCGTGATTCCAAGTCGAAGTGAAACGGGTGAAGAAATCTATCACCAGTCTGAGAACGAGTGAGTCCGCTTCAGAAAATTTTGGTGAGTCTCAGTCCGAGTGAGTCCTAAGCAAAAAGTATATTTAGCGAATGAGTATGAGTGAGCTCCATTTATTTTACTGACCTGTGGCGTTCATAAAGAGAAAGCCGAAGAGCTAGAAGTTTTTTCTGCACTAAAACTCATTAAACGGAACTGAAATATGCAACGATAATGCCCGAAAAAAAACACACACATGGCCGCTAGCTGTTTCAACATGTTCCAGAAGCTTCTGGCTGGCATTATTATAACTGACACGTCTTGCGCAAAAACTCTGGCATTGTTGTGGAGTTTTATAGCACTAATAGCCTGCCCGGTTTCACAGCCTTCAGCATTGAGGTACTTCATTTCCACTATTCCTTGCCGCACTTGAACTTGTTAAGCAGCGTATAAAAGTGTATTCTAGGCTCTAAGAACGACCTCCAGAAGTAGTGGTGTGTATAAGTGAAATAGTTTTTAGAAAGTTTGAAGTTATTCATTGAGATCAACTTTCGGAATCGGCTCGGAAAATCCTGAATGCAGAAACCGGGCGTGTCTATAGGTTCATTGCTGGCCCTTCTTTTAAGCTCTATTTTTCTGAAAAAGGAGGCTAAAGCTGTTAACATCAAAGTGACTATGCGACTATATTCAGTGGAGTGACTATAATGAGATAGGTGAGAGAGAACTCTATTGCGAATGACATTTCACGCGCAGTACAGAAAAGTTAAGGCCTTTTAAATTTCTTTAAATGAGAATTGAAGCAATGAAGTGTAAATTTAAGGGCTCGTTTTCTTTGCAAGACACAATATTAATGAGAACTAAATGACATTCTCTGTTCTCATAAATGAGGAGTGATGTGACTTGAATTCACTCACGATGTGCCACGTGCTGACAAGTTGCAGGTCGTCGGTATGTGCGTAAACTTCACTGCGGGGCAGTTTTCCTTTCATTATAGCCATCGTTCCGTAAAAGAGAGCTCGAATTTCGCGTCGGCGCATTCAAATATTGCAGAAGGTGGAAATGATTTGTCTTGCGCGAGGAATTATATGAAAGTACACACACCTGCTGAACTATAGCTCCCGTGAGTAAATTTACCCCCTCAAGGCTGCAGGGTATCCGGTACACCTTATCGCATCCGCCTGCGAAAAGCTCATGGGCATCGCTAAAGAAAAACCAGGGCACCCTCCTCGTCTCAGTATTGGAGAAACCAGGAATATGACTGTGGTGCCTCATATTCATAACATGTCGAATGGCCTAAGAAATGTAGGAACGAGGTTGGCTTTTTTCAGAACTTAGGAAGCATCAGCGTATCAGCTCCATTGTGCAAAAAAGGCCCAGAGTTCTGCACAGGTCAATAAGAGTGCGGCCATAGACATGTAAATACGTTTGCAAAGTGCTGTGCCGGAGTGTTTTATACGATTACTCTTTGCTGCCGTCACTTGTAAATTGGCCAAACCCTTCAATCTTTCTGTTAGCAGGAAGAGTTATGGCCCAACTGTTTGACGACAAGATTGTCTATTGTGGAACCATTTTCCTGTGCTTTACAGGGCATAATATCGAGCATCTCGTAGATCTAGTAGCATTTAACCAAATACTGGAACTGATGCAGTGCGTTTGTGAAATACTGCGTCTAAAAGTTCGAAAACCTTACGCATTTGAAAATTTTGCGCAGCCTAAAAACGCTGAATGGAAACTAAATTCTTTTTTGTTCGGCATAAATCGTGACATGTTGTGAGAATGCATACATATTTGCTTAGTTTTTCTTGAACATCATGGACTTTCCTGCTTTGTGTTCCAGTGTTGTAAGCCACTAGCAACAATGGGAGACTTAGAGTGGGAATATTTCATTGCCTAATTCCATTCTGACTTTCGACCCACGTTGCACCAATTCATGCTACAATGAGCCAAAATCGTAAAGAAATAAATATGGTGAGGAAGAACGCAATTGATGGCAATAGACGACATGGAAATAATTTAACCATAGGAACACTAACAATGCATACCACTACCACACACCATTTGTTTAGGAGCACTTGCCACATTAAGTGGTGAATTGGAGGCGTACCGCAGATAACGTACTGTCGCAAGAAGAGAAGTGACGAATTCATTTTGTTCGCATTCCTCTATGTTTCGTATGTTCTGTGAACGGCATGAAACAGGTAAACATGTTTTGTTGTTTCGGAGTCCCATTCTCTATCAGCTGTGTTGGCTTCAATTATATGTCTCAGAATGCAGGCGCCGAGGCTTTCCGAGCTTCTCGAAAGAGTTTCATTATAGGAGTAGCTATAAGAAGATATCTTTGAAAGCGTATACAAAAGCTGTTTACGAGATGAAATCGCTGATGCTAAATATTTTCATGACCCCTCCTGTTGCTTTCGAGAACAAAGAGCATAGTTTGGTTTGAATAACGTTTAAAGACCCAAAGTGATTCAGTGGATGAGAGGTATTCCCACATCTGTTTTGCCTCAAGACGCGCATTGTACTTGACTTCTATTCACCGGACACAGCCTATTCACCGACGTACCTCGCTGAGCTTTGCAGTCGTGCCTCTTTGTAAATGGGTCATCGAACAAAATATGCGACCACAATATGAGCGTCTATATGAGCAGAAGTAACTGCAAACAGAGATTATGATAAAAAAGTATATACAAACCTGTTTTCTCCGTGAACACGTGCGAGGCGCCAGCGAGTTGTTGCTATCTCATTTTGTTTCGCAAGGAGAAGGTTACCGTTGGTCAGGCGAGATCACTTTGGTGACGTTATTATAGAAGATAGTCGAAGATTATTATTGAAGCTGTGAGCGGAGCATTTCCGCAGCGTGTCTTCATCATCAGATGTCGGAAAGGCTGAAGGTTCTTTGGTTGACTTCGGGAAACCCTTGCTGAAACGCCGGAGCCCATCCGCCTTGCTGGCGGATGCATTGTCTCCTCGTTGCCGCACCTAACAAAGTGGAACGATGAACCGCTATCGATGGTAACGTGACAGTGCTCTGTAGAAGCGATGTTCATCATGCTCAGTGGTCTCACATAGACAAGGAATCAGATGTATGGTTAGGTGGAGACACTCTATTCAATCGTCTGGCAGCTGTGATGAAATCCATTCCAATGCCCCATGCAAGCATTGATGAAGTGAAACTCCACTGCGATTTTCGTTCCTAGCGGGGCTGGAAAGGGGCTAAAGTATTTTATGGCCATCACAATGGCGTTGACTCGGGCTAGTTGGTTAGTCATGATCATAAAAATAACAGCGCAAAAAAAACGACGGACTAACACACAGAGACAAACGGGCGCTGACTTCCAACTGCTTTATTTTTGAAGAGAGACATAATTTATAGCGCTGACACATCACAAGAAACATGATCACTACATGCGCAGAAACTCCTTTTCTTTATCAAGGAGAGCTATCGACGGAGTGCTAACGCACTGATCATCCAACTTGTCAATCAAGTCCGCTTCTGTAATCTCGCACGGGATCTGCTCCCGGTTTTTAGACACGACACTCGACTTGGCATAGAACGGAACACACCCGCAGCGAGAACAATGATGAGCTAGGTTACCTTGCTTATATTTTTCTACATTGTACTTGTGTTCAGCTAATCTTGTATTAAGGCACCTGCCCGTCTGTCCTATGTACAATTTGCCGCACAATAATGGTACACGATACACACCGTTCACTGTGCACTGGACAAACTTAATCTTGTGCTCGACAGAACATGCTCCTACTTTTTTGCGGTTTGGATCAGTGATCCTGCAGATCTTGGACAACCTGTCAGGTGCTGAAAACGCAACACGAACATTAGCTCGCTGAGCCATTTTTTTCAGATTATGGGAAAGAGTATGCAAATATGGAACTACTGCAGTTTTTCGCTTTTCTTCAGGTGCCCTGCAAGTCGATTGCTGGGACCTGTGCTCAATCGACTTGCAGGGCACCTGCAGAAAAGCGAAAAACTGCAGTAGCTCCGTATTTGCATACTATTTCCCATAATCTGAAAAAAAATGGCTCAGCGAGCTAATGTTCGTGTTGCGTTTTCAGCACCTAAAAAGTTGTCCAAGATTTGCAGGATCACTGATCCGAATCACAAAGTAGTTGCAGCATGTACTGTCGAGCACAAGATTAAGTTTGTCCAATGTCCAGTGAACGTTGTGTATTGTGTACCATTATAGTGCGGCAAATTGTACATAGGACAGACGGGCAGGCGCCTTAATACAAGATTAGCTGAACACAAGTACAATGTAGAAAAATATAAGCAAGGTAACCTAGCTCATCATGTCATTGTTCTCGCTGCGGGTGTGTTCCGTTCTATTCCAAGTCGAGTGTCGTGTCTAAAAACCGGGAGCAGATCACGCGCGAGATTATAGAAGCGGACTTGATTGACAAGTTGGATGATCAGTGCGTTAGCACTCCGTCGATAGCTCTCCTTGATAAAGAAAAGGAGTCTCTGCGCATGTAGTGATCATGTTTCTTGTGATGTGTCAGCGCTATAAATTCTGTGTCTCTTCAAAAATAAAGCAGTTGGAAGTCAGCGCCCATTTGTCTCTTTGTGTTAGTCCGTCGTTTTTTTTTGTGCTGTTATTTTTATGATAATGATTAACCAACTAGCCCGAGTCAACGCCATTGTGATGGCCATAAAATACTTTAGCCCCTTTCCAGCCCCGCTAGGAACGAAAATCGCAGTGGAGTTTCACTTCGTCACTGCTTGCATGGGGCATTGGAATGTATTTCATCACAACTGCCAGACTATGTCAATAGGGTGTCTCCACCTAACCCTACATCTGTTTCCCTTGCCGATGTGAGGCCACTGAGCATCATGAACCTCGCCTCTACAATGCACTGTCACGTTACCATCGATAGTGGTTCATCGCTTTGTTAGGTGCGGCAACGAGGAGACAATGCATCCGCCAGCAAAGCGAATGGGCTCCGGCGTTTGAGCAAGGGTTTCCCGAAGTCAATCACACAACCTTCAGCCTTTCCGACATCTGATGATGAAGACACGCTGCGGAAATGCTCCACTCAGAGCTTCAATAATAATCTTCGATTATCTTCTATAATAACGTCACCAAAGTGATCTCGCCTGACCAACGGTAACCTTCTCCTTGCGAAACAAAATGAGATAGCAACAACTCGCTGGCGCCTCGCACGTGTCCACGAAGAAAACAAGTTTGTATACACGTTTTTATCATAATCTCTGTTTGCAGTTACTTATGCTCGTATAGACGCTCATATTGTGGTCGCATGTTTTCTTCGAGGACACATTTACAAAGAGGCACGACTGCAAAGCTCAGCGAGGTACGTCGGTGAGTAGGCTGTGTCCGGTGAATAGAAGTCAAGTACAATGCGCGTCTTGAGGCAAAACAGATGTGGAAATACCTCTCATCCACTGAATCACTTTGGGTCTTTAAACGTTATTCAAACCAAACTATGCTCTTTGTTCTCGAAAGCAACAGGAGGGGTCATCAAAATATTTAGCGTCAGCGATTTCATCTCGTAAACAGCTTTTGTATACGCTTTCAAAGACATCTTCTTATAGCTACTCCTATAATGAAACTCTTTCGAGAAGCTCGGAAAGCCTCGGCGCCTACATTCTGAGACATATAATTGAAGCCAACACAGCTGATAGAGAATGGGACTCCGAAATAACAAAACATGTTTACCTGTTTCATGCCGTTCACAGAACATACGAAACATAGAGGAATGCGAAGAAAATGAATTCGTCACTTCTCTTCTTGCGACACTACGTTATCTGCGGTACGCCTCAAATTCACCACTGAATGTGGCAAGTGCTCCTAAACAAATGGTGTGTGGTAGTGGTATGCATTATTAGTGTTCCTGTGGTTAAATTATTTCCATGTCGTCTATTGCCATCAACTGCGTTCTTCCTCACCATATTTATTTCCTTACATTTTTGGCTCATTGTAGCATGAATTGGTGCACCGTGGCTCGAAAGTCAGATTGGAATTAGGCAATGAAATATTCCCATTGTGGCTAGTGGCTTGCAACACTAGAACATAAAGCAGGAAAGTCCATGATGTTCAATGAAAACTAAGCAAAGATGTATGCATTCTCACAACATGTCACGTTTTATGCCGAACAAAAAATAATTTACTTTCCATTCAGCGTTTTTAGGCTGTGCAAAATTTTCAAATGCCTATGGTTTTCGAACTTTTAGACGCAGCATTTCACAAACGCACTGCATCAGTCCCAGTATTTGGTGAAATACTGCAAGATCTACGACATTCTCGATATTGTGCCCTCTAAAGCTCGGGAAAATGGTTCCACAATAGACAATCTTATCGTCAAACAGATGGGCCATAATTCTTCCTGCTAACAGGAAGATTGAAGGGTATGGCCAATTTACAAGTGGCAGCAGCAAAGAGTAATCGTATAAAACACTCCGGCACAGCACTTTGCAAGCGTATTGACATGTCTATGGCCGCACTCTTATTGACCTGTGCAGAACCCTGGCCCTTTTTTGCACAATGGAGCCAATACGCTGATGCTTTCTAAGTGCTGAAAAAAGCCAACCTCGTTCCTACATTTCTTAGGCCATTCGACATGTTATGAATATGAGGCACCACAGCCATGTTCCTTGTTTCTCCAATACTGAGACAACGAGGGTGCCCTGGTTTTGCTTTAGCGATGCCCATGAGCTTTTCGCAGGCGGATGCGATAAGGTGCACCGGATACCCTGCAGCCTTGAGGGGGGTAAATTTACTCACGGGAGCTATAGTTCAGCAGGTGTGTGTACTTTCATATAATTACTCGCGTAAGCAAGACAAATCATTTCCACCTTCTGCAATATTTGAATGCACCGACGCGAAATTCGAGATCTCTTTTACGGAACGACGGCTATAATGCAAGGAAAACTGCCCCGCAGTGAAGTTTACGCACATATCGACGACCTGCAACTTGTCAGCACGTAGCACATCGTGAGGGAATTCAAGTCACATCACTCCTCTTTTATGAGAACAGACAATGTCAGTTATTTCTCATTAATATTGCATCTAGCAAAGAAAACGAGCCCTTAAATTTACACTTCATTGCTTCAATTCTCATTTAAAGAAATTTAAAAGGCCTTCACTTTTCTGTACTGCGCGTGAGATGTCATTCGCAATAGAGTTCTCTCTCACCTATCTCATTATAGTCACGCCAGTGAATATAGTCGCATAGTCACTTTGATGTTAACAGCCTTATCCACCTTGTTAAGAAAAATAGAGCTTAAAAGAAAGGCCAGCAATGAACCTATAGACACGCCCGGTTTCTGCATTCAGGATTTTTCGAGCGGATTCCGAAAGTTGATTTCAATTAATAACTTCAAATTTCTAAAACCTGTTTCATTCAAACAGCCCACTACTTCTGCAGGTCGTTCTTACAGCCTACAATACACTTTTCTACGCTGCTTAACAAGTTCAAGTGCAGCAAGAAATAGTGGAAATGAAGTACCTCAATGCTGAAGGCTGTGAAACCGGGCAGGCTATTAGTGCTATAAAACTCCACAACAACGCCAGAGTTTTTGCCCAAGACGCGTCAGTTATATAATGCCAGCCAGAAGCTTCTAGAGACATGTTGAAACAGCTAACGGCCATGTGTGTGTGTGTGTTTTTTTTGGGGGGGGCATCATCGTTGCATATTTCAGTTCCGTTTAATGAGTTTTAGTGCAGAAAAAACTTCTAGCTCTGTGGTTTTCACTTTATGAACTCCACAGGTCAGTAAAATAAATGGAGCTCACTCAGATTCATTCACTAAATATATTTTTGCATAGTACTCATTCGGACTGAGACTCACCAAAATTTTGCTGAAGCGGACTCACTCGTTCTCAGACTGGTGACAGATTTCTTCACCCGGTTTCACTTCGACTTGCAAACACCAAAACTCTCCTCGAGCGGACTCTCTGAGGCTCAGACTCACGAAATATTTCTCCAACCAGACTCACTCGGACTCACTCTCGCCAATGTTTTCGTCAAGTGGACTCACTCAGAACCAGACTCATCAATATTGCGTCAACGCGATTCATTCAAACTCAGACTCAGCAAAATTTTTCTCATGGGAACCCACTCGCACTCCGACTAACGAATATATGAGTCATACGAACACAATCACTAAAATATGACTCAGCCGGAATCGATGAGATCCGGAGTCACAAAAATATACTCAGCCAAACTCAGGCTGACAAAATTTTTGTCCACCGGACTCACTCAGCCTCAGACTCACCAAAATATTCCTGAAGCGGACTCACTCGTATTCATCAGACTCACCAAACTTTATCTCAACCAGACGAACTCGGATTACAAATGATTAAAAGTCAGCAATATTCCATTTGGTCCGCCTAGTTCAATTAATGTCAAAGGAGAGGCATAAAAAGCTCACCTTGAATAACCCATTCAAAAGGTTTACAAGTGCCACGCAACTTTAAAAAAATGAATCTTTGAACACATAAAAAGTTATTTCCCGCGCATTTCAATGTCCAGGGGAAAAGAATTCAACGTTGCATGCGAGTTTTGCAGCATTTAGAATGCTTCCATTAAAGATGACATGGGGTCAGCACACTCAGCAGACCGTCAAGGAAATTTAGGTTTTCATGCATGTTACCTCTTGCCTTAACTAAGACGCACACGCCTTTTTTTTTTCACTGGGCGAGCACGTGCGTGCGTTTCTGGCAGAATAAATTTAATGAAGAACTTTTTTGCGCTTTGCCCTTCGAAGGCCTGATCACGCTACTACTAGTGAACAAAGAAATCTTCTCATTAGTTATGACGCTTTTTTAAAAACGCTCACGAAACTGCAATTAGTCTGCAGTCCAACACTCATTGATGACGCGAAAAACGAAATAATGTGAGGAGACCATCTTTTGCAGAATCGAGCTCACAACCCTTGAAACATTGTGGAAGTATGGCCTTATAGTTGCATGGTGGTGCCTCTTAAACTTTAGAATAACCCACGGCGGTTATAGTGCTCGACTGCTGGCTCGAAGATCACGGGAGTGAATCCCGGCCGCAATTTCGATGGAGGCGAAAAGGCTTGGGGCCTGTGTACTTATAATTAGGTGCATGTAAACCATCCCTGGTAGTTAAAATTTCCGGAGCCGTCCACAACGGCATCCCTCATAATCAGTGTTGGCGGTAACGCGGTACAAGTAACGAAGTTACCGGTAACACGTTACTTTCATTGCGATAGCAATTATATGGACACTCTCAGCTGGTTTTCGCCGTCGGCGTCGCCGTTGCCGCCGCCGTCATTCCCCGTATATGTATATGTATCTATATATTTATAAAAACCTCAAAGAAAAATAATTCAGAAAAATGTTTCCGACGCGCGGCATCGAACCAGGGACCTCTCGCTCTGCAGCGCGCGGCGCGAACCGCTGCGCCACGAAGGAGAACGTCCTTCAACGTTCAAACGGGGAGCCATTTATATACAGCGAGTTTTCAGCGTGTTTTCAGCATAACCAGCGAGATGGCGCAAAGGCCGCGCTCGGCGGGGCTTCGCTGGGCGGGGCCCCGTTCGTCGCGACGCGCGCTCTCAGGCGCTCCTACTCCGGCGCGCACTTGGAGGGGGGGGGGGGGATGCCCGTGCGTGCGCGCGCTTATCTCGCGGTGGCGGAGAAGGTGGCTTTCGCCGGAACGATAGCGTTGTAGTTACCGCGCGCGCGAAGGTCACATCGCTCACTGCAGTCCTCCCGTTTGCCAAAAGAGCACGCTTTTCAAACACAGCGAAGAAACAACTGTGACACTTGTTAGTTCGCGCTCGTCTGTACAGCCTCCAGCATTTTTAATATTATCGCGCGAGCGTCGACCGCACGCAGTATCAGCGCCTTACCACGGCGATAATCTGCGAGACCCGCAACAGTACGCGCAGGCGCACAAAGCAGCGCTAGCGCAAGCGTCGTCTGCTACGCTGTTCCTTTCAGGACGATGCACGCCCTACCACAATGACTGTATTAGCCTCCTTGGATAAAAAAAGGAAAACAAAAGCGGTGTGAACAAAACCATGCGCACAACTTAAACCGTGATCGCGGGAGGTTCCTACTGCAAAAAAAAACATTATTTTACCGCACGGTCTTTGTCAGTTAATTCCACCTAAAGAAGGTGCTAGTATTGGCAGCAGCGCATGCTGTTGAACGCAAACGTGGAAATAAAAAAAAGCAAACCGTTCTTGACGTTTCTATCTGCGATTGTGCGCACTGCGGGCGCCTTTAACAAAGAAAGGGAGTGTTTCATCCTGAAAGGAACAGCCTGGCAGACGACGCTTGCGCTAGCGCTGCTTCGTGCGCCTGCGCGTACTGCTACCAGTCTCGCAGATTATCGCCGTTGTAAGGCGCTGATACTGCGTGCGGTCGACGCTCGCGCGATATTATTAAAAATGCTGGAGGCTGTACCTGTGAATACGTTTCCTGCGTCATTTTTGTTTGAGCAGCGCGTTAAGTGTCGAGCTGTGAATGTTTTTAGTTCGCTATCGTCCTGTGCGTGTTGTTTTCGTGCGTCATGTGTGCGTGAGCAGCACGCTGCGCGTTTCGACCTGCTTGGCATTCGTCGCTTGACATTCCAATTTGTGTCTATCGCATTCATTGCTTCGCCTTGTGGCGAAATTGTGACTTTTTTTCGGTAACTTTATAACGTACTGGTTACAATTTGGGAACTGTAACGGGTAGCGTACCTACATTAACATTTTTCGGTAACGTTTGGTGTTTCTCGTTAGTTTTTCATCTTGTAGGTGCCATTTTCCGAGAGCTCACCCCGACGAATTCTTTTGTCGCAGCGTCGTACTGCTGTCGGCTTAACAGATATTGACAAAGGAAGAGCGGGCAGTAGCACTTTTGTTTGTGGAAATTGCAGGGTGAAATTTCGTAAGACTCGCCGACTCCCTGTAAGAAGAGTTGGGCCATCTCCACAAAAAGCTTCAAAAAAGCCGCGGTACGGACATGCTTTTCGTGAAAGTGGATTGTACTAGGTGGATTGCTGACACCTGCGCCTTTTCGTGCCCAAAAGACAGGCCACCTGAAGGGGGAAGCTCAAGGGCTTGTTTACTCTATAAAATAACTTGTTGTTGGGCTAGTTCTTATTCAAAAAAAAGCCGGCAGATCCCACGCACTGTGGGAATCGATGTAATGCGAAGCAGCCAGGAAGGAGCAAATCATGCTTTATATAATTCGCATGTGATGTTTTACATGTTAGGGCCTGTCATTTATGTTCGTCATACAGTCACGTCACGCAATACCAATTTTGGTGTATATCAAGCTAGTGAACTGGACGCAAGCGCACCATGAGCGTGGCATGTAAATGGCGTTGTAGTTTATATGCATGCCAATATTTACATGTTACCACCTGCCACTTATGTTCGTTATACAGTCATGTCACTCAATACCAAATTTGGTGTCTATCAAGCTAACGAAACGGCCGCGAGCGTGCCATGAGCCTGGCATGTAAATCATACTTTTCATGACAAGTTATTCATGATTTTCATTATATGACCAGCCATTTATGTTCGTCAGTCATGTTATGGCATACCAAATTTGGTATGAATCCCATTAACGATACGGCCAGGAGAGCACAAAGTCGTAGGCGGCTAGATAGATACTCTCAAAGTCGCCGAAGTTCGCTAAGAAATGCTTCGCATTTAAAAATATTAGCGCTACATTAGACGAGGACAAGAAGAAAAGAACATGACAGGACGAGCCCCGCAACGTGTTTTGTTAAGTTGGGCTAGTTGGCAGATCATTTCTTGAAAACTTAATTAGAGCGCAAACACACGACACACTCACGCACACACACCCACACACCCAGGCATCAAACACGCACAGCGCTCACTTCCAACTGATTTATTCATAGCACGAAGGCTTTAAATATATACATGTGGCACAAGCGCGCATTAACATCACAGAAAGGCCAACAGCACACACTATCAAGACATACATTTTTGTTTTCTTTTTTCTTCCTTCTCACAGCCTAGAACTGACAAACTGGGATTCACTTGGAAACGTAGCTAAGGGGCGCTAACACAGCGGTCCTTATTTTTTTCTATGAAAAAAGCCTCTAACACTTCACGTGCTGTTTTTCTTGTGCTTCTGCCGAGAATCTTTGTCTCAGAGAATCGTGCGTCACAGCCACACAATATAGCGTGCGCAACCAGGCGCGCATACTTGTCTCGTTTTGTTAATTTTTTGGCGTGCTCCCTTAACCGGGCATTAACACATCTTTCGGTTTGACCGATGTACACCTTGCCGCAGGATAAGGGTATCGAGTACACGACCCCCGTGGAACAATTCACAAAAAGGCCTCTCACGCTTCTTCTCGCAGCCGCGCTTCTTGCTATCGCAAATACGTTGGCACAATTTCCCGATTTTCTCGGGTGCCGAAAACACCACCGGTACACCGTGCCTGCCCGCGACTTTCTTGAAATTGTGCGAGAGCTTAGGGATATATGGCACAAGCTGTGGCCTAATCCTTGAGGGCTGGGTAGCAGTCATCGTTTCCGTGTTCCACGTTTAAACTTCTGCACACGTGATTCAGCAACGGCCGTAAGGACCGATCGAGGAAAGCCAGCAGCCTCTAATTTGCTCACCTGATTAAGAAAACTACGTTCCATGCTGCGTGGGCATGACCTCCTCAGCGCCGACTCCAAGCAGAGAGAGGCTACACCCCTGTTGACAATATTTGAGTGGGCAGAATCGTACGGCAACAGCTTCTTCTTAACACGGGGATGATAAAACCAGCAAAAGTGCTCATCGTGCCACGTGAGGCTCAAGTCTAAAAATTGCAGACAAGCTTCTTGCGGTGATTCAACAGTGAAAGAAAGGCCTCTTCCTAGTCTTTTAAAAACGTTTAAAATAGATTCATGGGATGTAAGGTCTTCCTGTTTATTTAAAAGAATTGAAAAATCGTCAACGTATCTAAAAACCTTTAAAACCTCCCCCCCCCCCTTTAAAAGCATTATCCAAGTCCTTATCTACTTCAGCCAAAAAGATATCGCAGAGAACCGGCGCGACACAAGAACCAATGCAGATTCCCTGCTGCTGAAGGAATCGCTTTTCGTCAAACATTATAAAGGTTACATTGAGATAAAATTCTAAAAGAGATAAAAAAATGTCAACAGTGACGCCTGCGTCCTTGATGAAAGAAACGTCGCCATTCTCTTCTATGCAGGATTTTACAGAGGCCAGAAGCTTGTCATGCGGCACAGAATAATGAAGATCTACAACACCCACTGAGAAAGCGTTCCCAGTACCATCACGAGACCGCGAAAAATCGCACACTGCACTTGACCCCTTCGTTCGGAAAGGGTCAATCACTACAAGATTCGAAGTTCGTTGATTTTTGCAAGAATGCGGGGCTTACGGTGCTAGCCAGAGAAATAGAGAACAGCAAAGGGAGCAACCTTAACGTTTTTTTTCTTTTTTTCTCGGCCAAGACACACACACCTGATATACCATTTCGCACTATTGTTAGTGAAGGAGGATCCTGGCAAATTAATCTTAGTGGATTTCTTCAGAGCAAGCTAAAGAATCTTGCAGAGTTAGCTGCGACAACATGGAAACGACGTCCACAAGTTTGAGTGACAAAGGAGTACCCTGGCTGAGCACACAAGGACCACCGCATCGAATTTGACAGCCCGCGTCGTCGACTTAGCGGCCAATTACTATAAGCGGCTTTATGTGGAATCCTGGCCCATCCAGGCGACAGGTCCGGTGCATTTGTGGAAATAATTCTCGTTGAATGAGCATTTTTGGTATAGTCCTTGTTTGGGGTATATAGAAGTTTTATGTGAAGCATAAATTTGAGACTTAAAAAACTGTTATTTTCGGTGCATGCTGCTAACACACATTGAATAAAATTTATGATAACTCACTAACGAGAGAGGTAACATCTGTTACTTTTTTTCGGTAACGCTAACGGTACGGCGTTATATTTTTTTGTAGGTAACGTATGGTGGTAACGCATTCCTATTTTATGGTGTAGCGAGTAACGTATTTAGTTACCTTTTTCTGTAACGCCTGCATAACTGATCATAATCACATCGTTGTTTTTAGACGTTAAACTCTAACAATTGTTATACTAGTGTTTCGAACTATAGAAGTGCTATGTTAGTATATGTCGCGGCGTATTCCATTTTTGAGCAAACTAACGTTATGTATGCGTGAAGTTTGGTGGACTGGTTAGCAGAGTGCAAATTACGTTTAATGAATCCTAGAGCTCTTGAAGCCTTGCTGCTTATTGCCTCAACATGAGCTTTCCATGAGAGGTTGTGTGTAAGATGGACGCCTAAGTATTTTATTGTAGACACATTTTCGACTACCATATTGTTAATCATAGAAGAATGCAGCTCGGGTTTTGTAGTTCTTGTAAATTGAATTTACTTCGTTTTTGGGACATTAATTCCCATTTGCCATTGATAGCACCAGCGGGTGATTTGGTTATTGTCAGACTGCAGCGCACTCACATCGAAATGGTTAGTAATTTGTCTGTAAATGACACAATCGTCTGCAAAAATCTGATTGGCGATGACAGGTGGTTACTTATATCATTCACGTAAATTAAGAATAGGATAACACGGCACCTTGCGGAACACCTGATTTTACCTTTATTAATGGAGACAGGCTATTATTAACAAAAACACACTGATAGCGATCAGACAAGAAATTAGCAATCCAATGAGAGATGTTAGAGTTGATGTTTAGGGCGCTTAGTTTCATATTTAGGCGGTTATGAAGGACCTTATCGAAGGCTTTGGCAAAGTCTATAAATAGAGCATCAATGTCTGCTTTATTGCGTATGGCTTCGTGAATATCGGTTATTAGTTCAAATAGTTGAGTTTCGCATGAACGGCCGTGCTGAAAACCATGCTGATTTGGTAAGAAAAAGTTGTTAGTAGTTAGATATGACATAATTGCACATGATATAATGTGCTCTAAGAGTTTACACGGTATGCTTGTTAGTGAAATTGGTCTGTAGTTACGAAGCATGGAGGGTTCACCTGACTTAAAAATAGGACTGATGTGGGCAATTTTCCAGGCATCTGGTACGCTTCCGCTATCAATGGAATGCTGAAAAACAGCTGCTAAAATGTGCGAAATAACAGGCTTTGTCATCCTCAGCATTTTGGTGCAGATGCCCTCCGGGCCGGGTGCCGAATTATTTGGGAACCTTTCAATAGCGCGTTCGATACCTTGGTATGAAATATATACATCGTCCATGACCGACTCGAGAGTCGTGAAGTTAAGGTCAGACGGAATGATGGCGAAAGAATGATGGAGACATGATGGTGAAAGAAGCACACCGTCCTTGGAAATGAACACTTGGGATGACGAAGAAGGTTTGGGGTTAATTACCTTCCAGAATTTTTTGTATTTTTCCTTAAAAGCGTAGTCGTTATTAAAGAATTTATCTTTGGCTGCTTCGATTTCAATCTTACATTGCTTAGATTGCTCACGATAACGTTCCCAATCACTATCAGTCCCTGACTGTTTTGCTTTCGAGTAAAGTCGTTTCTTCTTATTTATGGAGCGTTTGACATGCAAGTTGAACCATGCGCTCTGGGTTGACGATGTTACTTCAATTTTAGGGATGTACTTTTCTTTTAGTTCAGTCAGCTGCTTCTGCACTAGATGCCAGTTTTCATTAGTTGTGCGCAGCGACAAGTTGCGCAAAAATTCCAAAAAAAAGAGGACAGCTCATTCGTAATCATATCAACATTTGCCCGCGTATAGTTGTAGATTACTTTCCGTGGCTTTTCTGGCTTTTTGTTTTCCAGAGCATATTCGCAATGAAGCACATTGTCATCACCAATATTGTCTAAAACATTGACAAGTACATTATCAGGCTCGGTAGTCAATACAAGATCTAGAATAGCGTCACCCCGTGTCGGCAGAGAAACCATTTGTGGCAAATTGAACAAGGCTAGCACATCGAGAAATTCCTGACCGTCAGTCCTTCTTGCACCGCCTTCGGGTGTACACGTTTGCCAGTTTATGCCTGGGCGATTAAAATCACCCGCCAAAAATATAGGGGACCGGGGATAACTAAACTGTATGAGGCTGAGTGAATCATTCAGTTTTTCATTGAAGTCGGCTGGCGAATTTGGCGGACGGTAACACACTCCGACAGCACAGGTCACAAATGACGATAATTGTAGCGCGACCCATAAAATTTCAATATTAGCTTCTGTCTCAATTATGTGAGCGTGGAAGCTGTTTTTTACAGCAACTAACACACCGCCGCCCCTAGAGGCCGTTCTATATTTCCTAAAGACCTTAAAATTCTTCGACAGCGACAGCTCAAAGTTAGCCACATCCGGGGACAGCCTCTGTGCCAAGCACGATGTCGGCAGAGCAGCCTTCGATAAACGAACACAAGTGGTCCTGTTTGTGGAAAAGGCTTCTGAAGTTCGACACAATCAAAGATAAGGCTCGACTTTTGCAATGCTGTTTGGGTCAGGTAGTTGAAGCAGGCGCGTCCCGGCTCGAAAGTGGGACAACCTTATCGTTCGAGTTGTTATAGGTGTACACTCTGTTTCCCAACAACAGTTTATCGAACCGTAATCTGTATTTTTGATTAGGTTTCATATAAGAACCACTCGCTGGCTCCTCGCACGTGTTCATGAAGTAAACAAGTTTGTATATACACTTTTTATCTTAATCTCTGTTTGTAGTTAATTCTGCTCGTATAGACACTCATACAGCGAGCGTATGTTTTCTTCGACGAACCTTTTACAAAGACACACGACTGAAAAGCTCAACGAGGTATAACGGAGAATCAGCTGCGTCCAATGAATAGAACTAAACTGGCCATGCGCGTCTTGAAACAGTAGAGATGTGGAGATATATTTCCTTCACTGAGTCGCTGTGGGTCGTTAACGCCATTTGGCATTTTGACTAGAAAGCAATCGAATGGGTCATCAAATTATTTAGCCTCGGCGATTTCATCTGGTAAACAAGTTTGTATAAGGTGTCAAAGACATATGCACTTATAGCTATTCCTTTATTAAAACTTTTTCCAGAAGACCTGGAAGCCCTGGGGCGAGCAATCTCGGACATAATTCAAGCCAGCATAGGTTACAGAGAATGGGATTCATGAACAATAAAACATGTTTATCAGTTTGATGCCGTTCGCGAAACATGTGAAACATATAGTAATTTATAAGGAAGTGAATTTGTCGTTTCTCTTCGTGCAAAAAAAAGGCAGGAAAGGGAAGATGAAAGCTTGCGATGAAAAAATCCGTAATGAGGTGCTCGAGAACACAACCCTGTTATAGTTATCTGCGGTACGTCTCTGATTCTCCACTGAATGCGGGAAATGCTTGGGCAAATGTTCCTGGGCAAATATTCTAATGCCATCAATTGCCATCGACTGCGTTCTTGCTCATCATCTTTACTTCCTCACTTTATGACTCATGGAAAAGTACCATGTGTGGAATGAATCGGAGTACCATGGCTCGAAAGTCAGATTGGAATAAAGCAGCAAAATACTTGGACCTTTAGGTCGCCCATTGTGGCTGGTGGCTTGGCGTACTGAAACCTACAACTGGATACTCCATAAAATTAAATAAAGACTGAGCAGATATGTATGCACTCTCTAAACATATCGCGATTTCGGGTGGATAAATTAATTTAGTTTGCCTTCAGCTTTTTTAGGCGGTGGAGAATTTTCGAATGCGTATGGTTTCCGCAAGTTTACACGCAGTGTTCCACATAACGCACTGCACCAATCCCACTTTTTGGTTAAATCCTGGCAGATCTAAGAGATCCTCGATGTTGTGCACTGTAAAGCATAGGAAATTCGTCTCACAATAGACTATTTCGTAGAAAAAACAGGCGGGCTCTAAATCTTACTGCTAAGAGGAAGATTGACAGGTCTGGCCCATTTAAATTTGACGACAGGAAAGAGGAATCCGATGAACCACTTCTACACAGCACTTTACGAAGGAAGGAAAGAATAGGAGGGAAAGGAAAGGCAGGGGATGTTAACCAGTCTAGTAGGACCGGTATGCTACCCTACACTGGGGGAAAGGGGTGGGGGGAGATTTAAAGATGGAGAAAGAGAGAGAGAGGAGAGAGCACGCACATACACACTTCACAGTCACTTCACAGTCATCTCAGCCATAAGTCTATAATCGTCGGTGCAAGTACGTTGCCTTTAAGAAGTTTAGCACTGCCTTCGTCGCCTTCACACGCGATGACCTCTCTGGTCGACTTTCCAGAATGGTTTCTATCGTCATCGGTCTCTGGTCTATGCGAGCTAGAGCGGCTGCTAGTGATGTTCTCTGCGCATTATAGCAAGGGCAGTCACAGAAGATGTGTTGTAATGTTTCCTCGCTACCACAGTTGTCACAAAAAGGGTTGTCAGCCATTTCGATTTTATAGGAGAATGACTTCGTGAAAGCCACTCTCAGCCACAGACGGCAAAGTAAAGTGGCATCATTTCGTCGTAGTCCAGTAGGTGTCTGAAGACGTAAAGTGTTCGGGCAGTGGTGGCGTTGGCTGCGCAGTCTACCTGTTGTGTTCCAAGTGGAGAAAGTGACTTCTTGTGCGACCACTCGAAGTCGGCTAGCAGCATCGGTCCTCGATAGGGGAATTGTCTCGACCATGTCCCCTTGAAGAGCTGATCGAGCAGCAATGTCGGCACGTTCATTGCCTATCACGCCACAGTGACTTGGCAGCCACTGAAATGTCACGTGGTGACCTTTCTCGAATGCAGTATGAAGGAGATGTCTAACCTCGAAGACCAACTGCTCGCATGGTCCGTGCCGCAAGGCTGACAGCAAAGATTGCAGTGCTGCCTTCGAATCGCTGAACACTGACCATCGTTGAGGCTGTTCGCGGTTGACTACCTGAAGTGCAGCGCGTAGAGCAGCAAGTTCTGCAGCCGTCGATGTCGTTGGGTGGTCTGTCTTGAAACTGACGGTAATAGCCCTCGCCGGGACGACCACTGCTCCGGACGAACACTGGAGGGTAGTTGATCCATCAGTATAGATGTGTAAGTGATCAGCGTACTTCTCGTGCAGAAGAATCAGAGATAGCTGCTAGCACTTTACGAAGGTATTCACATGTCTTTGGCCGTTTTCTTAATCAACCACAGCAGAGGCCTGCGCCTTTTCTGCACTATGGAGCAGTGTCACAGTTCCCGTTAATGGGAAGGCAATCGCCGGGCGGATTCCAAGGACTGACGTATCGGCCCCCCGGAAACGCACCACGAAAGCCCAGACAATAGACCTCTACCGGGGTACGTCACAGCGTGACGTCACCGGCGCACGTGCAAGGCGGTGGTTGACAAAACACCCCCGCTGATGTGTGGTGCAGTCGCGCGGTGCTTGGGGCACGCTTTTCTTTTTGTTTTAAGCTTAAACTTCATCTTATTGTGGCAAGGTTAGCTGTAGTATGTGTCAGAGAACATCTAGATGTGTGGTAAACTGCATGACGGAAAACTTGCCACGCTGGCTGGCTGTTTATCATTAAGGAGTGAACACACGTGGCGGCCTGTGCGAGGAACAGCGGCATCGTCTTCGAAAATGTGCAGCGTTTATTGTGGCGTGTAGTGTGCGTTGAAAGGCATCGACAATATTGGTTCACCTTTACGGACGGTGAAACTGAGAATATTGTGTGTGGTGTGTGCTGTGTGAGTAACGATGCATTTTGTTTGTGAAAGCATTGGCACTCGTGGGCCGGTCTCGGTAACCGGTTGTCGACGGAACATCACGATTCGACATTTTAGTCAAGGTAAAAATGCATTTCACGCGGTCATCTGCGAGTGCGTACATCTCAGCGTTTGCGCTGCGTGCAGAAAAAAAAGTGCATGATCTCCGGACTGAAAGGTACGACTAAGCATGAGCTATTAGCATGTTTTAGCACAGCCGAAGCTGCATATACGCTTCGCCATGGCGAATACGCAAACCCAGTAAAGGTATAACTCGTATTATTGGAGACCTCCTACGTCTTGATGAGAACAGTGGAGATTCTGGTTTCTCATATCCCCTTCAGGCGCACCGGCGTCCACATATGTGGACGCGACTTCTTTTTGCGAGTTCATCGGACTAGTGTGAAAGAAAGGGCAAGATACATTGTGCATAGGAATAATTGAACCTCCAGCATAGTCAATGCGTCTTGACTTGACCCCAATGTGCTGCATACGACTGCAGCCGATCACTTTTATGAAGGCACTACGATGTTTGACGGGTCACTGCACGTGCCGCGTTCCAGAACCAACTTCTTAAGTATTATTTTTCTTTGCTCAAAATGAACAGAGCGAAAAACGGACTGGGTGTGCATTTTGAGCCTAAGATTACATTCTTTTCGTGTAAAAATCGCACATGAGTGGTTGCAGAATTATTAAATATTTATTTACACGCTTATTAAGATTAATTAGCAAATCTTGCAAAAAACAACATATTCTTTCTTTTTTTCATGCAATGTAATAACGAGTGCCTTAGAATTATGTGGTGCGAAAATTAAGACATTTTCGGACATCACTTTTATGAAGGACATCATAATGCGCGCCTGAAGGGGATATACTTGGTACCTTTACGGCTGGATCTTTATAAAGTGACAATGCGCATTACAAGTTTGTGTACCGGGTCTAAAGGAGCAGAGTAAGTATGCAAACACGCTGTAGGCATCAGATGCGGTGAGGTAACTGCGCAAGAGATTATGTACATAATAAAGTTATCAGGTTTAAAATCGCATAAATATTCAGTGGGTGATAGGGAACGGCGTAGGGGAGAGCTTCGGTTTAATTTTCACGAGGATTTATTAACCTCAGCCTAACGCACGGCAAAAAGTGCTTGCATTTGTTTTTCGTCTTTTTTTTTTCATTCATCTCCTATCAGAATTTTGTGCAGTGAGAATCTCATCCGTGACCTCGCGGACAGCAGCTCAAAACCATGCTGCCGTCAATGTTGCACCTCGTTTCAAAATGCAGTGAACACGTCGCGACGTTAATTGAGTACGTACACATCCATGTCATGCAAATATTTTACAAAGTGCCAGTCACCGTGAACACGCAGAACCTTCGCTTTCGAAGAGGATAAGATTTTTTTATGGCTCTCATCTACGACGAGCAAATCGCCACAAGCTGTTACTTTAGAAAATAGCAATTCGCAGAAACTTCAGTCGAAGGAATGCAGACACACGCTATGCAGAAAGATCCCGCCGGCGGGACTTTCTTGCCAACCAGCACCTGCTCCGAGGGAGAAGATTGGGGGCGGGGTGCTCGCAGTGACGTCACACTGTTTGCAAACAGGGAGAGGTCTATTTGGAGTAGGTCCCTTTAGTGCGCCAGCGAACGCCGGTTGTGGTCCAAAGACCGAGTCAGAGCCGAGAGTTGATAACACGAACAAAATATATTCTCAGATAAGACAGTACAACCAACACACAAACATGCACACTTGGCAGGTATCAAGTGCAACACAACTGACAACGTAACTCCGATGGTGTTCAAAACAACGGGAACAAACAACTCGCACTACAATGCAATCTCATGCATTAAACTATCCAAGACACTTCAAGACTAGAATGTTCGTCAAACGTATTCAGCCCAAGTTCTTGGAACTAGTCTTGAATGCTTCCCTTCCAGGAAAACACTCGCGCAAAGGTCCAGCGCTGTTGTCGTCCCGATCCTCCGAGCTTTCTCTTCCAGGAAACGCTCCTCAAAACTTCCGCAGCTCCCACGGCCTCGTCATTCGATTCTTCCAGATCAACTGACCGCACTTCATCAATAAAACTTCACCGACAACACCATAGTTGACCATCACAGTGTCACTGCCGGACAGTCGCTCACTGACTCCTTCACCTCCACACTGGAGTACTCGCTCACTGCCCGACCCTCCGTCGGCGCTTGCTTATATTCGCTCGCCACTGGATTCGCGAAGTTTCCAGATTTTCGCAGGACCTGGACACACAGCTTCGCTGTGTGAACCGGGGTGCCAGTGCCTTGGCCCTGCGTGGTCTGGGCATATAGGCGCAATGTGAGGGCCGTGCGGTGGCCCAGGGCTCGTAAAGGGCCCAAACTCACTCGTCTAATAAAGTTTTTCCTCCTCCTCCTCCTCCTCGGCGCGCAGCACAGCCAAAGCGATTGAAAGGACGATATCTTTCTCGTGGTTTCCACTTATCGCGGCCTAACTTTGCATTGCGTCATCCTTTCCTTCCTCAGGGTTCGAGACATTTCTCGGCGTTCCGATCCGAGAACGCTTGTTGGCGTGGCGGCGGCCGTTTCGAGGGGGAGGGGAGGCGCGCGCGCGGCGTCTTCTGACGCTTGTTTTTTCGTTGCATCTGATTCGCCGCGACAGATCGGCCCCGGGATTTCACGGCGCCGTTTGAGATCGGCGACGCGCGCTTATTTGAGCACTCGTTTGTGACAAGCAGATACGCCCAAGCTTTTTAGGTGCTGATAAAGCCACCGTCACCCCACACCTCGTTCGTACATTTCTTAGTCCATGCGACATCTTATCAATATAAGGCATTACAGCCATATTCATGGTTTCCTGAATAACGAGTGCAGCAGGGTGCCTGTGTTTTTCGTTCGCGATGCGCATGAGCTATATCACAGACGGATGAGATAAGTTGGACCGGTTACCCCGCCACCTTGAGGCGATAAATTTGAATATCGAAGCTTTTTTTTTCTGCAGGACTTTTACATATTGCCACGCCTCAGGAAGACGTAACCATTCCGCCTTCAGCAATCTTTCAACGCGCCAACGCGCGATTCAAGATCTGTTTCACGGAAAGAGGGCTATAACGCCTGCAAACGCCCTCCGTAGTAAAGCTTACGAACATATCGAAGTCGCGCAACCTGTCGGCGATAGCACACGCCCAGTGGCGTAGCCAAGGGGGGGGGTTTGGGGGGTTCAAACCCCCCCCCGAAATTTTTCAGTTTTGCTTGCGTATATATGCACGCACACATACAAACGCACGCACGAACATACATAAAGTATGGGTTGAACCCCCCCCCCCCGAAAAAAATTTCTGGCTACGCTACTGCACACGCCTAAGACGAATTTTTTGTGGTCAAGAATTACTGAAGCCCTTACATCCTCTCTGTCGTCGATGGTACATTAAATAGAAAACGGACTGTCATTTGAAATTGCCACAAGGACACGACCTCCTCTTTGTAAAGTACAATCACAGCGATAAACACGAAATTGCATGGCAGCGTCGATGACATGCGCAGCGAAGCATGTTTGCGTAAGAGCAATCATTTTCTCAGAATATGTGTCAGTCGCGGCCGATAAAGAATTGTTTTTGTGGGAGGCACACCTGCTGTTAGAGCAAAATTTGAATCTCGAGAAAAAGATAATGAGCCACTGGCCCTCTCGCGCCGCCAGTTAGAAGTACGTGACGGGAGAGGGAATGAACGTTCCATGTTATCACTGCGTCTCTGGATTTATCGAATTCGATCAGTACTGGCGTTGTACAACTGCTATTTTCCGTTCAGGATTGACTTGTCGTAACGTGGTTCGGAAGGCGCTTGGCTCTTACCGAAAGCTATCGATTTTCTTCGTGCGGTGCGTGACCGAAAACTCCTCGTTTGTACTAATCTTCTTTTGCTCGAATTCACTGCGCAGAGAAAGAAGTTTTTCTTAGGTTTTAGAGGTAGTAAACGTTACGATAACAGGACGACATTTATTAACATGGTTTGAGCAGAGGTACTTTATACGGAGGGACAAAAAGACACATGAACGTCGCTATATTAACAGGTGAAGTTTTATTTCTGTGCGCACGGTTAAGTAAATAACCAAACACGCAGTCACCAAGAGGTTTCTAACAGTGATTGGCGCCTTACGTTGTTTCCACGAACTGGTATTAAATGCGAAGCATTTCTTAGCGAACTTCGGTGACTTTGAGCGTATCTATCTATCTATCTATCTATCTATCTATCTATCTATCTATCTATCTATCTATCTATCTATCTATCTATCTATCTATTTATCTATCTAGCTAGCTAGCTATCTAGCCGCCTACGACTTCGTGCTCTCTTGGCCGTATCGTTAATGGGATTTATACCAAATTTGGTATGGCATAACATGACTGTATGAAGAACATAAATGGCTGGTCATATCATGAAAATCATGACTAACTTGTCATGAAAAGTATGATTTACATGCCACGCTCATGGCGCGCTCGCGGCCGTTTCGTTAGCTTGATATACAGCAAATTTGGTATTGAGTGGCATGACTCTATGACGAACATAAATGACAAGTGGTAATATGGAAATCATGATATGTCATGAGCGACATGACTTGCATTCCACGCTCATGGCACGCTCGCGGCCGTTTCGTTAGCTTGATATACACCAAATTTGGTATTGAGTGACATGACTGTATGGCGAACATAAATGACAAGTGGTAATATAGAAATCATGACTTGTCATGTGCGACATGACTTGCATGCCACGCTCATGGCGTGCTCGCGGCCGTTTCGTTAGCTTGATATACAGCAGATGTGGTATTGAGTGACATGACTGTATAACGACATGACTGATTGAGTAACATGACTGTATAAAGTGGCAGGTGGTAACATGAAAATCTTGGCATGCATGTCATCTACAATGCCATTTACATGCCACGCTCATGGTGCGCTTGCGTCCAGTTCGCTAGCTTGACATACACCAAAATTGGTATATGGCGACGTGACTGTATGACGAACACAAATGACAGGTCGTAACATGTAAAAGATAACATGCAAATTATGTAAAGCATGATTTGCTCCTTCCTGGCTGCTTCGCATTACATCGATTCCCACAGTGCGTGGGATCTGCTGGCTTTTTTTAAATGCGAGGGATTTTTTTTTGCGTACTGCAAGAACTTTTAGCGTTTCTATCTATCTATCTATCTATCTATCTATCTATCTATCTATCTATCTATCTATCTATCTATCTAGCAGCCTGCGTCTGGGTGCTCTTGTGATCACCCCCTTAACTTGGGGTAGACCAAAATTAGTATGGGAGGGTAAGATGGTTTGACAAATGTGACTCGCTGCTCATGACATGAATAACGTGACAATCCCGTCGCGTACGTCGTCAAACCTTTTCCTCCAGACACGCGTGGCACATACCCGTATACCATGAGCCACGGTATGCGGGTATGCGCCACAGGTGAATGACAGTTTATAGCTACCCAGGAACGGCGAGAACAGGCATTGGTAATTTTTACGCGAGACCGTTAACAAAAAAAAATCGGCAGATCCCAAGTACCATGGGAGTCGATGTTATGCGAAGCATGCGGAGGTAAGGTGACTAGGTTGTAATTTTTTTTATTAAGCGAAACGTCATGAAATGACGCCAAAGATATGTACAAATGTACGCACAGATACACGTTTAACAGTCGGATATGTTTTATATAACCAGATGTTTACAGTTACGCAATGATGCGAGCAGAAATATGGGTATTATCAACACCAGAAGCGGTAAGTTGATATGTCGCGTTTGTGATTGCGAGAATGGTAGCCCTGGGTAGTGCTACGTAAACCAACTACAGTGGATGGTGCTTAAGTATACGATTGAAGTTAACCCGACATGACTCCTTCATCATAGAAGTACGTCCGCCACAGTGGAACAGTGTCTAAGGTACTCGGCTGCTGACCCGAAGATCGTGGGTTCGATCCCGGCCGCGGCGGTCGCATTTCGGTGGAGGTGAAATGGTAGAGGCCCGTGTACTGTGCAATGTCATTGCACGTTAAAAAGCACGAGTTGGTCAAAATTTCCGGAGCCCTCCACTACGGCGTCTCTCACAATCATATTGCCACGCGCGTTTCTTATTTTCACTTTTGCTGTGTTCAGTTTTCGCCCACAAAGACTGTCAGCAACGCTCAGCGCAAACCGCGCCCCAATGTTCGAGAAGCTCCGCGACCATTGTAGATCGTTTTGTTGAGATTGCGCGCAAGACGCCAACACTCGAGCTTATTCTGGAGCTTTCGCGACAACCAGTGATAACGCTGGAATAATCGACGGCACATGTATAAATGCCGACGCGCTTCACCGCTTGTCTGTTGATCGACGGCCGACGCTTCGTTCGCCGCTATCAGTGCCAGTGTGTGTTGCTGTAATCTGACTTTCCGTTTACCGGCCACAAGTTCGGCGAAATAAACAGTTTCATTTTGGACCTACCGACTGCTGCCTTCGTTGACGTCACGACCACGTGACAATATCGTGGTTTTGGGGCGTAAAACCCCGTATATTATTATCATCATAAAAGTACGTATGTAATGTTTTGAAAATTAGGTAACCAGCACTGCAAACACAATTGACGTTTCACCAACAGTACGCCCACATACGGTCTTTTTTCCAAAGCAGTTTCGAGACCTGACGTGGCTCTATGGTAGAATACTTCATTGCTACGCAGATTGCGTGGGTTTGATTCCTGCTTGCACTCTGATTTCTACTCTTTGCATTCGTCGGGTCAACGCTGCTGTTGTCCGTTTTTCTTATTTAGGAGCGAAGTCCTTAGGCCGGCACGCGTTCGCCGTTGAAGCTCCCTGGATGCGTCATCGGCTCAAAAAGACAATACGGAGTTTTCGAATAGCGTACGCAAAGCTTTGCGGTCCTTGCGGTCGCCCGCTATTTCCGTCACTTAACGGGAGCCCGCAAGAGGTTAGCGTATGACGCATGCGCAGTTGCGGCAAACGCAAACGCAAAGCTTTGCGTACGCTATTCGAAAACTCCCTAATGAAACGCCGTGCGCGCCGAACGCCGAGCGGTTTGCTTCTAGAGCACCAGCAATTCGAGGTTAAATAAAAGAAATAAGCTCTGTGCTCAAATGGTTATAATGGTCGTCTTCACTTTCACCATCGTGAATTGTGAAATGACAACCATCATTCTTGCGCAGCACGGGCGCTTTGTCTAAGGTAGCAGTAGACGCTCTTCCCTCGCGGAGCCGGCGCAACAACAACAGACAGACAGACAGACACAGAACTTTATTGAGGTCCTGAGGAACACTACCGCTCAAGGCGGTAGAGCAGCGGGCCGCTCCCACGTCGGGACGGGTAGGCGGAGCCTCATCGCCGCGTCGTAAGCCCTCTGGACGGCCCTGAGTTGATGTGAAAGCTCTGAGCTCCGTAGCGCAGAGCTCCATTCCTCTTCGGTGGTGCGTTGAGAACTCTGTAATGAGGGGGCACTGCCAGAGCATGTGGTCTAACGTAGATGCGGAGCCACAATATGGGCATGTTGGATCAATGCCTTCTATGAACTGGCTGTGGGAATGAAGGTTTGGATATGACCTGGTTTGAAGCATGCGGAGGGTAGATGCCTGTGCTCTAGAGAGTTTCACATGAGGAAGGGGGAAGACCCTTCTGCCCAGCTGGTAATGTTTAGTCCCCTCGTTGAAAGTTAGGAGAACGTCCCTGAAGACCGCTAGGTTGGAGTTTAAAGACCCCCCCAGGCTGCCCATCACGGTGAGTAAGTTCGCGTGCTCGGGCGTGGGCGATCTCGTTTAGGTTTGCCATGGAGGCCAGGAAGCACAGGGCCAACAACAACAAAAAAATAAAAAATTACACCATCTCCCGCTAAAGGGAACCATGTGTAGATGTGAAGCAGCGGGCGCTAACGCTTACACTGGCGGCGGCGTTGACGCTGGCGTTCATCGCAGCGTTGCGCAGGAGAGAAAACTGGGGAGGCGCAAAGCACGCAGTGATGGAGCGGTGTTTCCTACTGGAACATGTCAATCGCTGCTAATGGGCAATGAGAGACAGAAGACTCCGACTGGACACAGAGACCCGCAGTCGGCTTTTAGTTAACGCGCACGCTGCGAATTTTTATTGTTCAACAACGCACAGGAGAAATCTCCCACCGGCACCACCTTGCAAGTCGAAATCCATTGCCATATATATGGAGTGGCCTGTGAACGGTTGTGCAGAGCGAGTAGTCAGTTTTTTCAACCAAGAAACTCGCTAGCAGACGCTGCCTGCGTCGGCGTCGCGAGGCGAGAGAGGGGAAAGCGTAGGAGATGAGAGAGAGGAGGGGACGCGCTGCGCAGTGGGAGTGTGGACGCCGAGGGCAGGGATGCCTAGAGGAGAGAGGGGAGAGCATGGAGGGGAGGCGCAGCCACGCGTGTCTGGAGAAATGTGTTTGACGACGTACACTACGGGATTTTCACGTTATTCAAATCACGACCAGCCAGACATATCCATCAAATTAGGGAGGCGATCAAGTTAAGGAGGCGATCACGAGAGCACCTCCAGACTTAGGCGGATAGATAGATAGATAGATAGATAGATAGATAGATAGATAGATAGATAGATAGATAGATAGATAGATAGATAGATAGATAGATAGATAGATAGATAGATAGATAGATAGATAGATAGATAGATAGATAGATAGATAGATAGATTGAAACGCCAAAGTGCTTGCAGTACGCAAAGAAATGCTTCGCATTTAAAAACTGACATGGGCAGCGTTGGCGCGACGAATGCAAAGAATAATTGTCAGAGTCCCAGCAGGAATCGAACCCAAGTATTCTGCGTTGCAATCAGGTATTCTAGCACAGAGCCACGCCAGGTCTCGGAACTGCTTTTGAAGAAGACCCTAATGTTCATGAAACGTCAACTATGGTTGCAGTGCTAGCTATGTATTTTATAAACATTACATATGTACTCCTATGATACAGCCCTCACATCGGGTTAACTTCAACTGTAGTCAAGCGCCATCTACTGAAGTTGAATTATGTAGGAGTGTCCAGGGCAGCCATTCTCGCCAGCACAAACGCTACATATCATTTTACTGCTTCTGGTGTTGTTAACACCCATGTTGATGTTGGCATCGTTACGCAACTGTAAACAACTGGTTATATAAAACATATGCAGGCTGTTCAACATATGTCTGTGCGTACAACATTTGTATATATCTTTACGTCATTTCGTAACGTTTCGCTCAATAAAAGAATTACAACACAGTCTCCACACCACAACAAACTTGCATAACATCGATTCCCACGGTACATGGGATCTGCCGAATTTTTTTACATGCCACAGAGATAAGAAAGGTGTTTCTTTATCAAAACGACTGACGCTGCACTGACGCGCGTGCTGCCTTCTTTGTCGATCTCTCTGGCTTTTTTTTATCTCCCGTTTGAGCTTACTGCCTCATTGCGCTATGACAGCGACTTGAACGAGATAGGCCTCACATGCGCAGTTCCTGCAATGGACTGCTAGGTGTCCCCAAGTTGCTATTGTATTCAATGAGGCAGCATGTTCTGTTGTCGGCTCATTAAGGCATCGACCAGTTCGGCCGATGTAAGCCCGGCCGCATGACAAATGAATGCGATACACAGCAGCTTGTTGGCATGGCGCGTATTGCGTACGGTGCCTCTTTCCACAGGTTTCTTCCTGTTTTCCACTGTTCACCCTGTGCACATCGTTGAAGCCTTGTTGGCAGCCGAAGACACTGCCCTCAGGCTCTGTCAGTCGGCGATCTTCGTGAGGGTGTAGCGGCAGCCGCATCGGCGTCGCATAGAAGAAGACGAGACGTCATGGACAGAAGTCAGTCTTTTAAAATTTCCGTGGAAAAGCCAGTGGTGTAATAATAGACAGTTGGAAGACATAATAACTAGATTAAGATGTCGTGTCCCTCCGTTAAATTTATATTCATAAAGGGCTGGTCTGGCGGTATCACCCCTCTGCAACTTTTGCTTTGAAGTGGAATCAATCGAGCACTATTTTTTGTCATGTCCCCGATACAGATTAATAAGAAAAAGACTTCTTCTTATACCTTTTGCTAAACTGGGGTTGAACTTCACAAGTGATAATATACATTCTTTCGGTGCTTTGGGTCTGGGCTTCAGCCACAAGGACGCTTTTGATGCCGTTTGCAATTACCTTCATGAAACGAAACGAATGCGAGTTTAAAATCCTTACTTGTGTATCTGATATTATTGCAGTAATCTATTTCAAAAAACAGTTTATTTAATTTTATTCCATTTGTTATTTCAGTTACTGATTTATTTTGAACTGTCACTTTAATTTATATACAAAAGAAATATAGTGTCTGATCTGAATGGGGGAAAAAGAGTTATTGCACTCTTTCTGATTATATACGGGGTTCTTTTGGTTGTGAGCACAATATCGAAATTCATAAAATCGAAAAGTCTAACTTTTTCATATAGTGATCTCTTCGCCGATCCCCCCGCAGTGGGTATGAGCCATATCAAAGGAAACATCAACGACAACAACTGCAGGAGGCACGTTTCTATCTCGTCTTGGACTGTCCTTGATACCGCTAGAAGCAGTTGTTACCGTCCGCTTGTATTTGAAATTAACATTCCATTAGTGACGTCAGATTATCAGGTGCAAAGTTTTATAGACTACTCTGAATTTAAGAAGAATTTACAGTCAACTTTGTCTTCCTTGACCAGTATGGAAAGAAATATTAAAGCTATCAATATTTGCTCAGTTTTAAAACGTACAATAAAAAAATCACAGTTGACTGTATCTTCAACAAAAGCGCATTCTATGTCTGCCTGGTGGAATTCGGATTGTGCAAGAGATTATAGACGCCGAAAAGGTGCATGGAAAAAACTCCTTATAAACCAAAGCCCTACTAATTGGAGCAATTATTTGTATGCTAAAGCTATGTTTAAAATAACAGTATCATTAGCGAAAGACGATTATGAAGAAAAAGGTTATAATTTTCTATCAGGGTGGTAATAAAAAAGCTCTATATTTAATTTTCTCCGTAATCGTAAGGCTATTGCAGCGCCCCTAAACATTGATTCAGTTATTCTTTCACCAAAGGAATTGGAAGATATATTAGCTAAAATTCCATTAAGCTTGGAAAAGATATTCACACAACCACAAGATACATGACAACCACAAATTCATACGTCACAACCACATCACAACCCAAAAGATACATAACAACCACAAATAAAGTTGGTAAAACCTTTATACGTGAACGATTTTGTTGAAGTAAATATGGAAGAACTTGCGCACGTCGTTCGTCTTCTCCCTAACACAGCTCCAGGTCTAGACGGCGTTACGTCTGGAATGTTAAAAATATTATTCGACATCTCTCCAGAAGATCTTCTCAACGTCGTCAACCACTAACTTAGAAGTAGTTGGGTTCCTCCTGGGGACTATCAAAAATTGTTCTGCTTCTTAGAAAACAGGCAGTAGGAATGCAGGTGGACAACATTAGACCGATCGCTTTAAAGTCACATGTAATTAAATTAATAGAAAGAATACTATTGTACGTGGAAGTGGTGAAGAGGTTAGACAAGGGCTGAGGGAAGACGAGGGTGTTCGAAATAAAGAACATGGCTGACAACATAGCCTAGCCCAACTGTGTATTATTACAACTATAAATAAGAATTATGAACTGCAAGAGAATCGACATTTGGGCTAGTTGGTTGATATGCATGGTATAGCTGTTATTAAGCGCACTTCAACGAGACAAGCGCTTGTCTTGCGTTCCTTTCTCGTTTGTCTTCGTTGAAGTGCGCTTAATAACAGCTATACCAAGAATTATGAAGCTTATAACAGATAATGCAATACCCAGCTCGTGCCAGATTGGATTTAGACCCGGTTGCTCGGTATGGTGTGCGCATGTCGATTTAGAGGCTCGTATTAAGCCTGCTCGGCACAGAGGGCAATATGCGGCATCAGTAACCCTTGATTTAGCCAAGGCATACGATAGTGTTGAACATGTTATTCTCATCAATGCCCTAAAAGACTTAAATTTGCCGCAGTATATAACAAATTGTATGTGTGAATTTTTAAGATAGAAAGTTTTATTGCTCCCAACGAGGTGTTTCTACACCTAAGTATAGCCAAACGAGAGGTGTTCCCTAGGGCTCTGTTCTCTCGCCATTTATATTTAACATTTTGTGAAGTTCAATACCACTGTGCGATAAGGTACAAGTGGTATTGAACTTCACAACGTCAAGATGACATTGCGTTTTTAGCGTCTGACAGTGATATACATTTACTGCATTCAACTTTACAGTCATATTCATCAACATTGGAAACCTGTTTTGATGAATTCATATCATCACACGTTACTGAAACGTTACTAAAAGTTCCATAATAGTTTTTCCTTTGGATGTGGCAGTTAATCTTTCTCTTCAATACCATCAAGAAAGAATTCCCCAAGTTTACTGTATTAAATATGTGGGTGTACCATATGATGAAAAACTGAGCAGCCGTAAGAGCATCTTAAAAATTAAGGCTACACGCGCTGTTCGGGTGATAAGTAGACGGGGACAAACAGCGCTGGACACGGGACGGAGAAAGAATGACAGAGGAAGGCGCTGAACTAACAACCTAACAAGTTAGTTCAGAGCCTTCGTCTGTCATTCTTTCACCGTCCCGTGTCCAGTGCTGTTTGTTCCCGTCTTAATCATGTACCAACCAGCCCCAGTTAACCGCACTTCTATACAGTTCTTGATAAGTAGACTTGGCCGGCTCCGTTCCGGTCTACGCAGAGATACGCTGATCATGATTTAGCGCATGTATGTTCGCCCGATTCTTGAATTTGGTTGTGTACTATTCTCTGGTGGACCTGCATACAAGATAAACCCCTTGATTCCTTTAGAGCGGGAAGGTCTTCGCAGTTGTCTAGGTGTGCCAAAATTTACAGCTAACAACGTTTTGTATCAAGAAGCTCGAATACCCACTCTCGCCTGCAGATTCCGTATTTTAACAGTTAAAACTTATTTAAAATTTTATGAATTCACTTTAAGAAAACAGGAGTTCGCATCTATTGCCGAATCCAGTTTTTTTGTTTTTTTTTTCAATGAGCATTGGTTCCGTGTACATAAACCTCAAGTGCTGTTCGTTCAAACCCTACTAGATGCTTTAAATGTTAATACATTCGAGATCGTTCCATCAGATAGACCCATCGGCAATATGCAAATAGAACTCGATGACATCTTTCCAACGAATGCTAAACATTTGCCCTGTAAGCATTTGATTGGCTTATTAGAAGAGCACCTGTCCCAATTAGGAATTAATACTGTAATTGCAACGGATGCATCTATGAGTGATGAGAAAGCAGGATGGATGGATACAACCTTATTAAACATCCGGCAAGTTTTAACGCGACCCCGGCTTAGGTCTCCCCACGGGGGGAACGTCAAGGCCTTGCCTCAACGCCGCCAATCGGGCTTGCTGGACTGCCCACGTTTGCATGCCGAGGTCTGAGCTGCGCAGAGCGGTGGCCCACCTCGACGACAGGGTCTCCGGAGTGACGGCCATCATTCGGATAATTACACTGCACTCCCACAACATGTGTCTGAGTGTTGCTGGTACTTCCTGGCACAATTTCCACGTGTCGTCCTGATGTTTGTCCGGGTATATACGTTTTAGGTGGAACGGGTTAGGAAAGGTGTTCTGGAGCTGCCTCCAGGCGACGGCCTGCCTCCTGTTTAGTTTGGGACTTGGCGGTGGGAGGAGGAGGAGGAGGAGGAGGAGGAGGAGGAGGAGGAGGAGGAGGAGGAGGAAGGGGAAACAAGCGGAAGGACAGGGAGGTTAGCCAGTTCTTGGACCGGCTGGCTACCCTGTGCTGGGGAAGGGGGTAAGGTGAGTAAAAGATGATAGAAAAGAGATGTTACAAGAAAAAAAGAAAGAAAGAAAAAAAGATAGGAAGAGAATGAAAAATAAAGGAAGAAAGAGTCTTAAAGTCTGTCGCTCAGACCAGTTGCACGCAAAAAACGTAGCAATGCTTTCAAAGCTTTCTGGGCTGAGGATGGACTTGACCAGGGGCCCAGAATTCTTTCTTCCGACAAAGGGCGATCATCCAGTCTATCTAGTGCTTCCGTAAGTTCTCGTCTTGGCGCATTGAAACGGGTGCACTCACACAGAAGATGGGCGATCGTTTCTTCACAGCTGCAGTTATTGCACATAGAGGTGCTGGCCATACCAATAAGAAAGGGAGTATGCATTTGTGAAGGCCACGCCAAGCCACAGGCGGCACAGAAGAGTCTCTTCAGCTCGAGATATTCCTGACGGAAGACGAAGCTTGAGATCGGCATCCAAGTGATGTAGCCGAGTATTTGTGAACTCCGTAGAGTTCCACTGTGCCAGTGTGAGGTCACGTGCAAGCGAACGAAGCCTTGTGGCTGCATCAGTTCTTGTGAACGGTATGGCTATGGCTGTGGATTGGGTAGCATCATGTGCTGATCGAGCGGCCTCGTCTGCGCGGTCGTTGCCATGTATACCACAGTGACCTGGTATCCACTGGTATGCAATGCTGTGTTGGTTCTCGATTGCATGGTGGTGAAGAAGCCTTATGTCAGCTGCTAACTGCTCATTAGGTCCATGACGAAGGGGTGACATTAGGCATTGAAGAACTGCCTTGGAGTCCGAAAAAGATAGACCAAGCTTGCGAAGGTTCTTCTACGATAAACTCTAGTGCTGCACGGATGGCGGCGAGTTCTGCAGCCGTCGATGACGTCAAAAGCGATGTCTTGAATTTGATTGTGACAGACTTGGCAGGAATAACTACCGCCCCTGCTGAGCTTGCTGAAGAAACAGAGCCATCCGTGTAAATGTGAAGGCGCCCGCTGTGCTTCTCCTGCAGGAACAGTAGTGTAGCCTGTTTCAGGGCTAGATGCGATGACTGCTTCTTCTTTTGGATGCCAGGAATGGTTAGAAGGGCTTTGAGAGGGTGTAGGCACCACAATGGTAACGGCGGCCGAGCTGCATGAGTGGAGTGCGATGGAAGCAGTGCGCGATGCAAAGCTACAGTACCGCTGAACGCTGAGTGGGGTCTAGAAGTGTGAAGTGAGGCGAGGTGATGCGATGGAATTCGAGAGAAATGCCTAATGTGCATTCTCAAAGCGTCGACGCGGATGTATGTTGTGATTGGATAATCACACGCGGTGACGACTGTCGCTGCTGTAGATGCGCATCTCGCAAGGCCGAGGCATATTCGTAGTGCTTGGGCTTGAAGCGACTGGAGCAGCGGTGGGAATGTCCTTCTGGAGTTAAGATATGCTTTTGTTATTTCATTATAGCTAGTGAGCCTATCCCGTTCTGTGCGAGGTATGTGTCACGCCTCTCACACAATAGAGAAAGCAGGTGTAGGTATTTTTTCTCAATCGTTTTCCTGGTCATATTCCTTACGCCTCCCAGATTGTAGACCCATATTTGAAGTGGAATTAACGGCTATTATTCCAGCTCTTCGAAAACTTCCACCAATTCATTCGACAGCTGTGATAGTAACCGATTCGTTATCCCTGTGTTCATCCCTCTCATCATCGTCGGAATCAGTTGTACTAACTAGATTTAAATCATTAATCCCTGCAAACATTCATCTAGTGCGATTGAAATGGGCGTCAGGTCATCGTGGTATATTTATAAATCAGGTGGCTGACTCCCTCGCGCGAGCATCCCTTGATGGTCCGACTTTGTCAGTCATGCCTCTGACAGCTTGTGTGACAGCGGCAAGGTTCAGGAAATTTTCTCTTTTTGAGGACTCATTAAAGATTACTCTACCGAATCCAGAATTATCGAAGTTGCACTTCACATGGAATAATAAATGGTGTCCATCGCGTAAATTGGAAGTCTCCATAACTAAATTACGATGCCTTATACCACCGCTTAATTTCTACTTAAACAGGTCTGGTCTTGCTCCATCCCCTTTGTGCTCTAGCTGTAACGAACCTGAAAATATCGACCATTTCCAACTAAGATGTCGCCGTTTCAAAAATCAAAGGAAAAATTACTTTGAAATTTTATTCAGAAAATTAGGAATACCACTTAGTACTCCAAATATTCTGTCCTTTGGGGCTGCTTTGTTGGAATTTAGCGATAGGAACGTCTGCGAAGCCCTATGCGAAGTCCTGGATGACAAAAGGCGATTGCCTTGCCAAGTCACTGATCAGCTCTCTTCCGAAATCAAGCTTAAGTTCGCCATTTCATTATTACGCAGCATTAATTTAACCTTCTAAAGAATCAGGTATTATGAATAATTTTAAGCATTCCAAAAATCCTATTATTCTTTCTTTTTTTCTTAATTTTTTCTTCGTATCTAAAGTTACCACATTCTAATAAAAAAAACAAAGAAATCACTTTTCTTTTTCCCCTGCAAAGCACTTAATTTTAACGCGATAGCGTTAAAGAGCTCGTTTCGCAGAAATTCCGGCGTTGGCGTCGGTGTCGGCGTCGGCGTCGTTGGTTATGAGCGAAAAATCATCATCTTGTCCGTGACCGAAAAATCGAGAAAGATGCAAATAAAATCAATAGTAAAAATTTCCGGGTCCGTGTGAGGATCGAACCCGGGTCGTCTGCGTGGCAAGCAGGTGTTCTACCACACAGCCACGCCTCTGCTTGGAAATACAGAGAAAAGAACTTCCTCTGCTTGGAAATGCAGTGAAAATAACTTATGCTTCGCAAACGCAGGCGTCCTTTATATAGGCGTCGCAATATAACATGTAATATCCCAGGAATATTGCGTCGTGCAAGC